>CM067503.1:31177213-31220684 GCA_034509495.1 Acestrorhynchus altus | reverse complement strand
CAGGTGTGTGTGTGTGTGTGTGTGTGTGTGTGTGTGTGTGTGTGTGTGTGTGTGTGNGTGTGTGTGTGTGTGTGTGTGTGTGTGTGTGTGTGTGTGTGTGTGTGTGTGTGTGTGATTTTCTTTCAGTTGGGGTAGATTCGGTAGTTTATGTGCATCTTGTCTATATGTTACTCTGATCCTGAGTATTAAATCTTAGAATGCCAGCATGTAGTGCTCAGAAATCACAGCCTACAGCGTTCAAGCGTCGGTTTGAGTATTAATTAAAATAAATACAATAAACATAATTAAAAATTGATACAATATCATGGAATGTAATATCACTTGATACTCGTATCAATATTTCCTTAGACTCCTACTATTTAGGACGTTCACTTATTGATTTTTATGAGACTTCATATGCTTGATAAATGAAGCTATTAAACTGTGCTCTTTCTCCAGGTGGTGCGGAAGATGATGTGGTTAATGGACCATGTGTTTAAATACACCAATTTCGGGCTGGTGTCTCTGATTCATGGAGATTTCTTCATTAGGCAGGTAAGGTCATGTGCAAGAACACAGCTTTGAGCAGGTTGGTATTTTAGCTTTTAGGGAGCTATAAAACATTTTTTAAACCTGGATACAAGATATGGAAACACAGTTTAACCAAATGTTAAGGTGGAGGAAATGACCTAATACAACAGGCCCTGGTTCCTTAGTGCTGCTCCTTTGTGACCGACAGAGCTATTCTGTCCAGTTTCTCTTAAAAGGACATCAAAAGGATCTTTACGTAGTGTTATTAATTAGGACATTTGTAAAAGTCTGAATCTAGGTGTTTGTGGTCAGCATCACTAAAACACTGATCAACCATAACATTATACGCTCTTGGTTGCTATAGTCACTGTCCGTTGTATCAGCTCATCTTACCATATAGTGGCATTTTGAGAACAGGGTGAAAGGAGGATAACATAGTATGCAGACAAACAGATGGACTACAGTCTGAAATTTTAGAACTACAAAGTTCTCCTGTATGGTAAGAGGAGCTGATAAAGTGCCCAGTCAGTGCAGAAAAAAGGAAGTGGTCATAATGGTGCATTCACATACACCAGCTATCCATAACCAATTAGCTTCTCATGAATATCTTGATTTATGTTGTTTGGCACAAACAGCCTGTTAATGAGTTGAACATTGTTGCATTGTACCCATATTGTACATTGATTGGATTTTTTTTTTTTTAATATGTTTACCATGTTACTGTTTCCTCCACAGGGCAAAGCCCATCGAGACAAACAGCTTATTTACCTAAAGAGTCATCTGGACAAGTTTTACTACAGCAGGGACAGAAAGTGGATTGTGTTGTTTCCGGAGGGGGGCTTTCTGCGGAAACGGCGGGAGACAAGCCAGTCGTTTGCCAAAAAGAATGACCTGCCATATTTGACCCATGTGACACTGCCACGTCTGGGGGCCACTCAGGTTATCCTGAAGACCCTCGGCCCGCAGCAGGAGAATGGCACTCTGGGAACAGACGGAGGACAATCCAACCAGAGTGGTAATGATAGATTTTCTTTTTTATTTGGATGTCATTTGGAGAAGCATTGTGTGCTGATGTTGATTTTCTTTCCTGTCAACATTTTCAGTTATTATTTATAATTCTGCACATTCGCACATTTTGTGTTTTGGTGACTTTAATATCCCAAATGAAGCTCTGAAGTAATAATGTTAATTTCCTGAATCGGTATACAGAACACAGTTATTACCCCAATTTTAGGCCTGTCAGTCTGGCCCAGTCTGTGCTGGTTGGCTCAATCAGAATTGACCTTTGAAGAGAATCCAGTTGAATTGGCACAGATTTTCGGTCTCTTGATTACCTTCAGACCAGTCAGAGCATATCAAAGGCTACTCAGTCTGACCCAACTGAGCATAATCTTGTAGTGTATACTGGTCAGCAAAAATCATACCTGACATGTGTGACTGTCTCCTACGATGTATGTATATTCTGGAGTGTGTTTGTTTCAGTTCAGCAATAGGTTGAAGTTGTTTTCATGGTGCGATGGATCAATCAGCAAAACTCATTGGGGTGTGAAACAGCCAGTCTGTGTATAATCTGCTGTATCTTTAAAGCCGCGTGCTGTAGATAAAGAAGACTGAATATAGAGGCAGGTGTGTTTTAAAACCTGTGTAATAAAGCAGTGTTGTATTCATGTTTTATGGACTTTGGGTTAGATTCTGATATTACTCAGTGCCTTTTAGATAAATTGTGTGAACTTCCCTCTATAGTAACGTTAGATCATCTCCTGGGCAGGGCTGCTAAACCGACCTTGAGCCCAGATCTCATAACGAATAACTTGTCGATCAGTTATTGCACTTCCTGTGAAACTGAACTTTGTGCAATAGATTTCAGCTGGTGTTGCAATATTACAACCCTGTGATGCACGCTAATTGTGTAATTTAAAGTGATGTAACTGATAACTGTTAACCTTTCACTCTCTACACAGATCCTCAACTTGTTCTCAGTCCAGCAGTGACACTGAGGGGTTTAAACACTCCAGCAGCACTGCTGTGATGTCACTCGTACCAGTGCAAAACACACTTGCACTTTGGTACATTTTCACTCTTGGTACAGTTCATTTGGGCAGGTTCTCATAGCTCTCAGAATAATTAGCTGGTTCAGGCCAAAGCAAATGAACTACAGGTGTGAAAACACCCTTAGAAATGATTCCCAGCACTGTTGAAAATATAAACACCAAATTAAGTGGACACCATGTCCATTCCAGCATAGAAAAGGTCCTTCTGAATATTCAAAAGGACTTCAGAAATGGTTCGTAGTGTGACTCAGGCTAGTTAGTCACACAACATAGGAATAGTTCCTTCTTTCTGACAGCTCTTTAGCAGCTCAGATGTGTTTTAGTTTTGACACCAACAAGCCGAAGTATGGGCTCTGCATCTCCCTACATTCTCCTACACGTTTTCCTCACAACCAGCTCTCCAAATGGAGTGCTGTTTAGCTCAGTAAGCTAATGTTTATAGACCTGTATACTGCTAGTTTAATTACTTGGGGCAAAGTACGTTCTAGTTAGGTGATTTGGCTTTGTGCTGCGCACTGCAGCTGTCCACATTAGTTACAGATTTTCTTTACTTAGGCCACCATGATACTTCAGGGTCACTGAGCTGGGAGATTTTTATTAAAAAGTTATTCTCAAAAACAAGCCAATGTGTCATTTTAGATGACAATCTTCTCATTTTGTCTTATTTTTTGACCTTGACCTTGCTTAACCTCATGGTCCCTAGGAAGGATGTTTTTCATTGTCTGACCTTTTATTCATCATTTTCTTTATTTGGTATTTATAGGAGACAGTCACACATGCCAGGTATTATTTTTGCTGACCAGTATACACTACTAGATTATGCTCAGAGTCAGGTCAGAAAAATCAAGTTTTTGATCTGCTTTGACTGGTATGAAGGACAATCAAGAGACCAGAAATCAGGGTCTGAGCCCTCTACTACATTGCTCTCTCCAATTGTTGACTCCAGCTGCCAAAGAAATCTGTAGACTAGAGCAAACCAGCACAAACTCAGCCAGAAAGACAATCACAGCTAAATTAGGGTAAAATTGTTTGTATCTAGCTGTTAAAATGTTTGGATCTAGCTGTTGCATATTGTCCATCTTTTGTATTTAGGTCTGTCTGTGTTTTGGAGTATTGAGACAGCTATAGGTAATGTATCTGTGGACTGTAGACTATTCATATAACAAGGGCTAATATTTGAGCCTTTCTGAATAAGAGTCAGCAAAATGCCATTAATCTATATATATATCTATATACAGACGTGGACAAGATTGTTGGTATCACTCGGTTAATGAAAGAAAAACCCACAATGGTTCTAGAAATAACTTGAATCTGACAAAAGTAATAATAAATAAAAATTCTATGAAAATGAACAAATGAAAATCTAGCATTGATTTTGAACCCTGGTGCAACAGAATTATTTTAAAAAGTAAAATCATTAAACAGGCCTGGACAAAGATGATGGTACCCCTGAAAATAATGTGACCAAAGGGAACATCAGTGTCAAATCGATTTGTCGTTGTTTGAGCCAAAGTGGACTTAGTGGGAGACGACCAAGGAGGACACCATTATTGAAAATCATAAGAAAGCCAGACTGGAATTTGCCAAACTACATGTTGACAAACCACAAAGCTTCTGGGAGAATGTCCTGTGGACAGATGAGCAAAAATGGAACATCAGACGGAAATGTTCACAGACTGAAAAAATGAAGCATATCAAGAAAAGAACACTGTTCCTACTGTGAAACATCATCTGATATGTTCTGGGGCCGCTTTGCTGCATCTGGCACAGGGTGTCTTGAATCTGTCCAGGGTACAATGAAATCTCAAGACTATCAAGGGTTTCTAGATAGCAATGTGCTGCCCAGTGTCAGAAAGATTGGTCTCAGTTGCAGGTGATGGGTCTTGCAACAGGATAATGACCCAAAACACACAGATAAAAACACCCAAGAATGGCTTAGAGGAGAACAATGGACTATTCTGAAGTGGCTTCTATGAGCCCTGACCTAAATCCTATTCAGCATCTTTGGAAGCAGCTGAAACATGCCGCCTGGAAAAGTCACCCTTCAAACCTGAGACAACTGGAGCAGTTTGCTCATGAGGAGTGGGCCAAAATACCTGCTGAGAGGTGCAGAAGTCTCATTGACAGTTACATTTGATTGCAGTAATTGCCTCAAAAGGATGTGCAACAAATTATTAAGTTAAGGGTGCCATCATTTCTGTCCAGGTCTGTTTCTTGTGTTTATTTTTTTTTAATAATTCTGTTGAAGCATGGTAGAAAAGCAATGTCTGAATTTCATTGGCTAATTTTCATAGCATTTTTAAATATTATTACTTTTATCAGATTCAAGGTATTTCTGTGACCATTGTGGGTTTTTCTTTCATTAACCGAGTACCAACCAGGGTACCAACAATTTTGTCCATTTTCAGAAACAGCTGTTTTTTGAATCTATGCTCTCAGTGTGTATTTTACTGTAGAGTCCTGATCCTAAGACGTTCCTGTAACAGACTTAAAATTACATACACTGCCTCTCATCAAAGTCATACAAAAAGTTTTAAATGACCAGCATTGAACGAAAATGTATAGAAGTGAAATTGCGTTGAGGCCTTTTAATTCCCAGTGGTGGGTTTGCAGCAGCACAGTAATCTTCTGTCTGGAGACCAGCCCTAAATACATAAAGTGGGAAAAACTTCCCTTTTTCATATAACAATCAATCAAAGCCAAGGTTAATTGATTTCTTTCCTTGGGTGTAAGCCACGTCGACACACAAAGCACACTTTTTTTTCACAAAACCGCCAGGAAGTGGAGTACCAGTTCCCTGTGCTTTAGCCCAACTTGCTTACAATTGCAAATTTTCTACTGACATTGTTACCGATAAGAACAGGAGTGACCAACATAAATACATAATATTTAAAATAATATAAATAAATCAGAAAAAGCACTGGTGCATAAAGTTCACACAGAAAGCCTGAACATTGAACACTGAACATTTTTTTTTAATCCCTGATTTTTTTTTTTTTTTTCCCTTCAAATTTTGGAATTGCCAATTCCCCAACCCCATTATCACTCTCACCCTATCGCACACAATGTTCCCGACACTAGGAGGGTGAGGACGAGCACATGCTTCCTCCAATACCTATGATGTCAATCACTGCCTTTTTTCGACGCCATTTGCATGCTCGCTGGACTGCCATTACGCTCAGAGGAAAGCGGCAGGTCCCCACCAATGATACAATGGCCAACAGATGCCTGTGCCGACCAGCATTACATTTAGTTTTTCCACCCAGTTTCACTCTCCCTCTCACTATAGCTGCCAATGGCAAGCAGCATGACCTGGGATTCAAACCTGTGATCCTTAGATCATAGTGGTAGCACTTTAGACTGCTGAGCCACTCGGAGCCACATAGAGGTTGTAATTAGTAGCATTCATAGTTTATTGGAGGTTAAAGGACTCCAGCTTTTTAAAGTCTAATCTGTCTCTCATAACTGTAGCGTAGGTCCATTTTCTCAGACACAATCTCATGATCTCAACACATTTCCATGAACCTTCACCATTACAATTGAAGCCAAGTAGCAGCTTCTGAATTATCAGACAACATTTATATGAAACTAATTGAATTGGCTTCACATAATGCCTGTGAAAACTCAATTCAGTCCACTGCGAAAGTGAAAAGACATGCGTTCATTTAAGATACTTCCGTTAAATGGTCTGTTTGGGTCAGTCAGGCATAGATTTACTAAACTAGTGGCGAATTACATTTGGAAATAGTTTTGTCTGGGACATTTCACTGTTGAGCCTTCCAGAGGCATCGTGGGTTTAATTAAATGACACTGATTAAGGAAGGTGCCCACCTAAAGACCCTTGTGAAGAGCTTGCAAGGTAGTGATTAGAGCATAGGTGAATGGGCGGGGTCAAACCTACTGGGTCATTTCACAGACTGTAAATGTTAAAGAAAGGTTGCTGATCATAAACAGTCAGAGTAACTTTAGTGGCTTGTTTGTAGTATTGGATAAAGAGGGGTGGTAATTGAAACGATGATATCATGATCAGCTGTTTGAGGGTGATGGCGTGAAGAAACAAGCTCCTGCTGTGTCTGGCAGTCTTGGTATACAGAGATCTGTAGCACCTGCTGGAAGGGCAGAGCTGAAAGAGGTTGTATCCAGTCATGGAGAAGTCTGACCTCCCCTTCCCTTTTCTTGGTTCTTGAAGAGTAGGTCCTGGAGGGTAGGCAGTAGGGGCACCAATGGTTCTTTAAATATTCAGACGGACTTAATATACGTTTGAATTGTACATGTTTTTGTAATTAAATTCAGTAAATATTCATGTTTCATAGAAAGTAATTTCATTGCCGTAATCTCCCCCAGATCTCCAGATCTGAACTCGTGTGTTTCTGTCTGAGGTGCAATTGCATTCTCTTTATTCTCCATACTGTGGGAAGTGCACTCCCTAATTTCCTGTCAAGAGGCCTCAGTGGAACCAAGTGTCTGGTACCGAGACTTGATGGTCTTGTCTTGTCCGATTTCTTTGCCGCAGACACAGAGGCCGTTTCCTGCCTTCACTCAGCCTTTATTCTCACTGTTAGTGTTGTTTCTCCACAGTGTGAAAGTCGTTTAACTCCCTGCCAGTTCAGTTCAGTTCAGTCTGTCTGTGTTTGCTGTTGGAACTGGAAGTTAAAGTTGACTCTTCAGTAACACTTCACAACTTTGCCCAGTTTGGCTGCCTGCTTAGTGTTTTGAAAACTCTTTCCCGTCTCTGTCTCCCTGTCCAGCTAACAAGCCTAGAGGACTGCAGTGGGTGGTAGATGTGACTGTAGCCTACCCCAATGCCCAGCCCATGGACATTCAGACCTGGATTTTTGGCTATAGACCACCTACAGTTACACATGTGCACTACAGGTAAGACCATTTAGTTCACTCCTTGTAGAACTTCTAGGTATATATATATAGGTATACAACCAAAATATCATGACCGTTATGACCGTTATCCTTCCATTCACTGTTCATGTTCTCATCTCCTCAGACCATACAGGACCACTTTGTAGTTCTACAATTACAGACTGTAGTCCATCTGTTCCTCTGCACACTTTTTCCACCTTTCACCCTGATCTTCAATGGTCAGGACCCCACAGGACCACCACAGAACAGGTATTATGTGGGTGGTGGGTCATTCTCAGCACTGCAGGGACACTGACATGGTGTTGGTCTGTGTTTTGCACTGATATGAGCAGTTTCAGTGTCACTCTTGAACTGAGAACAGCCCACCAACCAGAAATATCCATCCAGTTGTGAGCACAGATGAAGGACTAGAGGATGACCAACACAAACAAGGTGGAGCAACTAGGTAGGAGTGTCTAATAGAGTGGACAGTGAGTGGACACAATGTTTAAACACTCCAGCAGCACTGCTTTGTCTGATCCACTCGTACCAGCGCAACACACTCTACACACCACCACCGTGTCACTGTCCTGTGGGTTCCTGATTTTTTTAATATCGGGGTGAAGGGCATCTAACAAAGTACACTGATAAAGAGATGGACTACAGTCTGTGATTATAGAACTACATAGTGCCCCTGTATATGGTCAGTTATGGTTGATTGGTGCTTACAGAGGTAATCACTTTCAGAGTTCTAAAACATTAAAACATTACTTATGTTTTATTAGCAGAAAATGTAATAACGGGTTATTTTGTTAAGAGTTATTTTAAGTAATTTAAGTCTGATGGGTGACTTGCTGTTACTAAGCTGATGACCTGTCTGGGTTAGCTTACCCTCTGGCACACTGTAGTTGGAGAGTTGCCAAATAGCACAAACACACCCTCTGTCTGTGTGTCAACAGTTAACTGCCTGTTGGCTTCATCCTTTTTTTCTTGTTATTAGGTTATTATTGTGTTCGTTATGTTGCAGAAAGCAAGCTGATGGAAATGTTCAGGAAACTGTTTACAATACATGCATTAAGAGTAAAACCATTCTTATATTTTAAACAAGAATCATTCTTTGACTCAGCAAAACTGCAGTCCAAGTTCAGCTCTAATAAGCAATATTGAATAAATGATCAGCGATCATCAGCAATTTGTATTGCTTATGACTGTCTTGTTTATAAGTGAAGAAATGGATATGACAGCTGGCACATTTTAAACAGTTCTTCATATCATTTTTATTTAGCTAATTGGACAATAAAATGTCAAAAAATATTAAAATATGATCATTTATATGATCTAACAGCTGTAAAATATTTGTGCATATTTGTTACGCTCAGTAAATAAATAGTAACTGTCTATGAAAATGTGCACATGTGTGTCTTTATAGAGGATGTTCTAATTTGCATTTGCAACATCAACAACAGATGGAGTTTCCCTAGAGGTGCTCAAACTTTTGCATATGACTACTGTACATTGTTGGCTGGTTGGGGGGCAGAGTGTATCCCCCAGGCTCTGTCCTGATCAGATGGTGCTGTATGTGTGAAGTAAAGCACACAGACAGTTGTCCTCGGTGACCGTGACATGAGCCCACAGGTGGGAGCTGATGCTGCATAGTGATCTGTCGTCATGGGCTCTGCTTCCTGAGGGACAGTGCTGTGGAGATTTTTGTCTTTTTCTAGCTGCTCCAGTTGTTCCAGTGGGATTTCTTTTCTCTTGGTGTTGCTGACCGTCCCAGCAGACTCTGTACCTCGGGGCAATTTCAGTGATCTGCTGACATGAGGTCCTGCTTATAATAACTAAAGATGATGCTGGGTTTAGTGGGTTTGTTTGCATTAAGGATAAATATAATGTAAATATAAATAGCGTCAGTATAATAAAATGGCATCATATAGAATTGGAGCTTTCTGTGAGATACCATGTTTCTGTCACTGTATTTATAAGTCTTGCTGCCTTTATTGTTGGATGCAATAAGAAATCACATCCATTATTGTTAGAAATACTGAATAAAATACCAAATAAAATGCAAAAACATTTCCACTGTCCACTTAAGTTTTACAACTTTAGGCCAAATTTGTGGGATGTTTTCATGTTTTGACATACTTTTATCTCCTATATATATATATATTTTATAAAATATATATTTTCAGTCACACATGCCACATACAATTTTTCCGAGCTGGATTACTCACTGATAATTCATCAAACTGGTCCTGAGTTACGACACTTTGAAAATGGCATGTAACTGCTTGCAAAGTGTGGATCTCTGGTTCTAAGACTTAAACCAAGTTCTTTATCTATCAAACAAATCCAGCAATAATATTCAGAAAAGGTTATTGAAAGGAAGAAGGACTTGCCTGATATGGCTTCTAGCAATATAAACATTATATGTGTTAATAGTACTGAACAAACAGTAACATATTTCAGAAGCTACATTAAAGAGATCAGTACAGTGAGTACAAGTGATTACCAAACCAGAGCTCTGTAATTTTCTTAAACGAAGAAATAATGCTACACAAAAAATCTACACCAGAAGTGATGTGATTGTGTAAGTAGATGGATTGTCCACATGGTCTGACTTACAGAGACAGCTTTCACAGAGTTAAAGAAGTCCACATTTTTGTCAATAGATGTGATGTCAAATGTTAGTAACCCATCTTTCCTGCTCATGTTTGTGTGGGACATTCTGGACAGAAGTTTTCATGTAGACCTGCAGTTTTAAAGCTACTGTTCAGGCCCTAATTTGCATGTTTTCATTGTCAAAGAAATAAAATGAATAAAAACAGGTTATGACCAGTGGCCAGTGAGGTGGAAAAGGTTGAGAATGCCTGGCTCAGACACAGCTACAGTGGTCTAAAGTGGTTGAACAGCATGCTGCAACTGATGTAATCCAGTGTTGTAGAATGAAAGTGATGAAAGAAGTGTCATCAGTGTGAGCATGATTTTCAAAATCCTGCTTCGTCAAGAGGCAGAGCTAAACCGAGCTGAAACTCCCCGTCAGGGTTTTCAGCTCCATTTAGTTATAATACACACAGAAACCATGTACCATGTCAAATACCAGGAAATATTCATCACGACAGTGCTTTTCTTTGACATCTGCTGCACCAGAGCTCACTGACTCCAGGATAAAAGCTGGTTGTTCTGCTGTAAATGTTCACTGGAAAACTCCATAGACACCCTTTAAAGTATCTATAAGTTCATAGACCAAGTATTATGTGTGTGACACTGACATAGTGTTGGTGTGTTGCACTGATATGAGTACAACCCAGACTACACCAGATGTCAGGCGATGGAATCACCAGAATATCTCGTCAACAGTGTCATGTGAGCGCTGATGAAGGACTAGAGGATGTGAGTGGTTCTTTCTCAGCACTGCAGTGACACTGACATTGTTTAAAAGAGGGGACAGTAAGGGGACACATGGTTTAAATGCTGTTATGTTAACTGTCCCCCAGTTTGCAATGCCTGCTGTACAATACAGCTGCAGCTTGTTAAAGTAGCAGGAGGAGCAGAATGATATAAACAAAAATAGTAGCAATAATTTTGATATCTATTGATAGATTTCTGGTTGTTTGTGATCTTGTTTGGAATGTTATGTTTACTGAAGGTACAACTGGATTTCTGCGGTGTAGCAGTTCCAATTTTCCTTGTGTGGTTTATGGCAGAGAGGTTGAGTTAGCATTAAGTGCTAATCAGTTTGTTTGAAAGGGGAATCATTGAGAATTTGAGATACTCCAGTTCGAGGTGCCCTTGGCTCTTTGTCCTGCGCAGCTCCTTTATAACTTTGCAGTTACTGTTCTGTGGTTCCAGTCATAAGGTTTCAACGGTGCTTGTAGGCTATGACTGTGTGCTGGCAAGAATTTGGCAACACTTATCACAGTACCTCTCAATGAGTCTCAATTTGATATTACAATATTTTATACCCAAGACCAATTATGCTGGATTTTTAAACGGATTCATGGACCTTACGTACCTGAAAATTACAATATTTATAGGAGACAGTCACACGTGCAATATATTTTCAGATATTGATTGTTTTATAAATAATATTTATTATATTATATATATTATACAATCAATACAAAAACTCATGTTTCTTTTTGCATTTTCAGCTCAAACATACTAGATTTTCAGTTTGTAGTAATATTCTGAAGCTGTGAAATGTAGTCCTTACAAGCTAAAAGCCAATAAATTGCAGACACAAAGTCAGTTTTGAACCAAAACATGGTCAAATTCATGCAATCATGCAGTCAATAACAAAAAAACCCTAAATTTTCAAAAATGTTCTAAGTCGCAAAACGTATCAATATTTCGTTACACCCCTTTTAATTTTCACCAAACAATCTCTTGAGCTGCAATTTTCCGCCCAATTTGTGGTCATTTTGGCAGAGTCCTACAGACTAGGCTCCTGTACTGGAATGAGGAGAGAGACTTAAAAGCCCACCTGTAAACCAGAAAATTATGCCTCAGCCTGTTAAACGTTTACATGAATGTTATGTAAGTGGGCTGCCAGGATTAGGTGTTCCTAACTGTAACTCCGGGAGATTTTGAGTACAGGGTGGTCAAGATGTCATTCTTTTTCCCTGCCTCCTTAATCTGCCTCTCTGGAGTCTTATTCCTGCATATGCGATACTGCTGGATAATCTGCATGTGAGATTGGGTCACTGACCTCTCTCTTTCTTCACAGTAGCTGTGTCTTGTGTCGTTCTCCTCTGGTCTCTGGTGCTTCTTGCTGATGCTAACTGGGGAGAGGGTGTGATTTAGGGAGTTCATGTAGCTGCCTGCTCATCAGCTCTGAACACCTGTGCTGCTCTCAGAGGAGCCACAACAGCCTGGAGAGTGTCTTGACACCCTCAGTGCTGGGGTTTAAACAGAGAGAGCAGAGCTTTTTGCATATTAACACGCAGGTAAAGACTTTCCTTGATAAGTAGTTATGAAAACACTTGAATTCTATAATTGCTTTCTGTTGTCCATCTGTTTCTCTGCATACTTTATCCTCCTTTCCCCTTCACTTGATCTTCAATGGTCAGGACCACCACAGAGCAGGTATTGTGTGTGTGTGTTGGGTCACCCTCAGCATTGAAGGAACACTGACATGGTGGTGTGTTAGTGTATGTTGGGTTTGTACAATTGGATCAGACACAGCAGGAGTGTCTGGAGTGTTTAATAGAGTGGAGACAGTGTTTAAACACTCTAGCAGCACTGTTGTCTGACCAACAGATGGACTACAGTCTGTAATTATAGAACTACAAAAGTCTCCCATGTGGTACGAGGAGCTGATAAAATTGACAGGGAGTATAAATAATAATGTTATGCCTGATAGATATAGAGTATGTGATTATAAACCTAGTCTGTCTAGAGAATTTTAATTTTTGGAGAATTTTATCAAGTGTTTAAACGCGCCTGCTGTCACTAATCCACTTAAACCAGGGCAACACCCACTAATGCACCACCACCACGTCAGCGTGTGTCGTGTTGTCCTCCACCCCCAAGTTCATAGTCTGCTGTAATTTTGAAAAGTCATCTAGTGAACCCAAGGTATAAGTGAAAATATAAACATAACCCAATGCCAGTATAAACGGAACACATATTAACATTGTAGTTAAACAGTTAGAACTGGATACATTAAAACAACCTGTAAATAAATGGATTTGTTGTTATATATATTATATTATATATATATATATCATTATAATCAGTGATCTAATGCATTGATTGGGCTCTAATGAAATCAGCAACACCGCAAGGCATGCTTTGCCTGTCTAACTGGTCTGATATTTCTACAAGTATGGAGTATTATTGTTATATGGTGTATGGATGACGTATTTTCTGGATGTTTGTCTCTGCAGTGGAGAGCTGTAAAGAGAAACACAGAGGGAGGGGTTTATTTGGAAGGCAGTAAAATGAGCCCACCCAGGCTATAAACGTATTTACCCACCTGTGATAAACGCACTCTGTTCTGAGGCAGTAATCACATGGTCATTGGATCCTCCCTGCCATAAACACTTTCCTGACTCCTCCATTGCTCCTCTGAGCACTTCTTAGCTGTCTTCTGTTGCCGTGGATTCTTATCTCTTGAGCCGTTGCCCGCTCACTGATGGAGTTTGCCCTTAGTGGCTTCATTTTACGTCAACTTGTTCCACCTGAGATCTCAGTTCTCCAGCTCTCTCTACCTTTCTTTCTCTCCTCGTTTTTTGTTTTCACTTTTGTTGACAGTGAGTGGACACAGTGTTTAACGCACTCCAGTAATACTGCTATGTCCGATTCACTCGTACCAGTGCTACACACACTAACACACAGCCACCATGTCAGGGTCAATGCAGTGCAATTGCACAACTGCTTGTGACACCTGATTTCGCTCGTTTAGTCAAATGGCTAGTTTTCAAACATCTGATCCATTCGGCTGGAATGAAACTCTGCCGCCACACTGGCCCTTTGTGGACAAGATTGGACACCTCTGTCCTTACAGGCTCCATTGAATATCAAAATGAAAGGAGGAGAATAAAGTATGCAGAAAACCAGATGAACTGCAGTCTGCAGTCAATGAGTGTAGAAATTACATGGTGGTCATAATGTTATGCCTATTGTATGGGGGGGCTCAGGGGCCAGGGACGAGAAACACTCCATTAGAGTGAAAGGTTGAGAAAGAAACCAGTGACAGAAAAACAAATGGAGAATTTAAATCAGTTTTCCCTCCAGAGGTGTTAATATTCTTTTTCAGTAGATTAATATACTTTGTTGCTTGATCGTTGGTTTGTCCTGGTTGTACCTGCCCCTCCTGTGAGGATTTAGCTCTAGATTAAGAAGAGGAAGAGAATGGAGCGGGGAAAAAGCTGTCCTGTTTGGCCCTGTCCTCTGAAGCATGCTTCGGAAACAGAACGTCCTCTGGTTTTATCTGCAGTGTAGGGACACATGATCTGGACTAAATACTTGGCCTGTCATAACTATTTTTGGGAACAATAACTTTTATAAAATTTTGATAAACAATAGTATTGTCATTTAGAGACTGTTTATGCTGTGATAACCATAATAATGCAATTATACTCTTTTAAACAGCAAAGAATTAAGACTATTCTTTATATAAGATATTAAACGGTTTGTAAACAAAGTCCTGATTAGTTGTGCTGACTGGTTGTAGAAGTGTGCTCCATAGTGAGTATCTAAAGGTGAAGCTGCATAAAGAAAACTGATACAGCATTGTATCAGAAAATGCTCCCAGCAGACGAAAAGGACGGATGTTTGGAGCCTAAATTGTATCGTATACTTCCCCCAAGGGCAACTGAATAACCAGGAAAACATTAAAAGAGGGTCAGTGCAGTGCTGTTAAGTAGCACATTTTGACAGGTAGCACAACTCGACAGAGCACCAGCTCACTTGTATTGCGCCCTCACTCATTCAGAAAATGTTCCCACACCAGAGCTGGGATGTGGCTTTGAAATGAGTCCATTTTGGCCCCCTTTTCCAAGCGTTCTGAATGGAATTGTTGAATCTTGGGAACATATTTTATTATCAAGGTGCAGCAGGTTGAAAGCATGAACCCACTCACCGACCGTTTTTGCACTAAAACAGCTGACACGACGACACAGGCTATAAATGCTCTTGTACCTCTTGAATAAATGATACGATAGACTGCAGGATCAGTGGTCTACGGCAGACTATGGCAACTGTTTTCCGGAGAACTGTGGTAGACGAGAGATCAGAACGGTGCGACTGGCTCAAATACGTGCAAATAAGCACTATGGAAATGATCAAGGTCGTAGCTGTTTATTGTATGATAAGTTGGGCTGTATGATATTGGAAGTCAATGTTCCAACCTGGCCTGTCGTAATAATTACCTTGTCAACATATTATACAATGTATGATACTATATAATCATTTTTTGCTGACCCTAATATCACCCATTATGTTTTACTTAGCAAAGAGAGGACATTATCGTGAACAAGCTTGCTTATAAATAGCTGTTCAATTTTATTTCAAGTTTTACCACTAAATTAAGCTTTTGTTCCACTTTTCCAATTGGAATCGGTGTTTGTATCACAGAGAACAGGGTTTTTAAGAGCAAGAATAGCTGATATGACAATGTGTGCTGTTAGAAACCAGTGTGATCTGTGTGTGTGAGGGTGTAACTGGCTGTTATTTGTGGAAGTGTATGTTTGTCCTGTGGTGTTTGGCCATGATTAACCTAAGAAGCGCACACGTTGTGAGAAGCTTGATGCCTCATTAGTTGCCACAGTGACAGTAGAGGAGGAGCACATACAAACACAGGCTTGTTTTTTATGTCTTTACAAGACATGAATGAGATCTCATTTGTATTATATACTGTATACACCGATAACGTTATGACCATCTGCTTTTCTATCTATATCAGCTCTATTGTAGTTCTATAATTACAGACTGTAGTCCATCGGTTTCTCTGAAGACTTTATCCTCCTTGGAAAAGGTCATGGGTCACAGCTCTAGAGTGACACTGACATGGTGGTGGTGTGTTAGTTAATGTGTGTTGTACTGGTACAAGTTGGTTAGATACAGCAGTGCTGTTGGAGTTATTTGTAATGGTTAGATTGACAAGCATATTTATAATAATAAGTTCTTAAAAAAACTTGGCAGTAGTCCAAATAAAAAACAAACAAACATGCCCTCGATTGTTGTTATGGCATTTAAATTGGGATTTAATTCTGTTGGGAACAAGTGCAGTTCATATCTTTTGAGCTGGATTATTCGCTGACAGTTTGTCAGTGATGTGACTGGTAAGATAGGGAAAGTTGTTATGATGTGTATCCTCTCTGTAGGTAATTCTCATCCTGAGACATGAAGCCAAGAAAACGACAAAAGAAAATTGCAGATCTCTGGTTCTTTATATTAACAATGTAAGTTGATGGTTTGTTTGTCTACACGCTTGTTATTAATCTTATGTTTGTTTACTTTAGAGACGTTGTATGAAACGGGAGTGGCATGTCGGTCGGCTGTGGACTGTATTATGTGTAACTTGAATATGATGTGATTATCTAAAAGCTACTGTTTAGAAACTGGAGCTGGATGGTGTGTAGTTTCCTCCTCACACTGCGTGCTGTTTTCCACTGTGTTGGTTTACACTCGGTGTTTGCTGGACTAAAGCGAGCCCTGAGCTGACCGTTAGTCTGTTTGGGTTTCAGGTTGGGTGTCCAGACTGCTGCCAAATGGGTTATTGTGGCAGTGTGTGTGGCATTATGGCCATGGGCCAGTCCTGCATCAGCGCAGTGCAGAGTAACACTGCTGAATGAATGATTCAATGACTGGCAGCAGCCCAAGGTGTAGAACTTCTTCCTTATTCATTGTTCTCTCGGTATTAGTTAAAGGGCAATTCCACTGATTCCTTTCCATGTTTCTGGGCCTAATTCTGTTGTTGATGTTAACAGTCACTTCAAAAAGGGTGTTCTGCAAGATTGAAATAGTACATTTAAAAACTTAAAAACTCATTATAACAATATCAGCTCAGCCCATATCCCACTTTGTTTATATCCTGATGTAGATATGAATATCAATATATCACCTCAACCTATATATTGTGTTCTGTTTATCTCCGGATATAGATATCACCTCTAATATCCCACTCTGTTATGCTCCTGGCTGAGATTATATATATATATATATATATATATATATATATATATATATATATATATATATATAAATATAATCTCAGCCCATAATTTCATTTGTTTATTTATTTATTTATTTATTTTCATGATAGGAAAACATTTCACACTTTATTAAATGATCAAAACTTTTTTCACAGTACTCAATTTTTTTGAGATGCACTACTATTAATATATCTCCTCAGCCTGTTCATATCCCAATTTATAGATGAATATTTCTATTTACATTTATAGCATTTAGCAGACACCATTATCCAGAGCGACTTACAAAAGTGCTTTGCTGTTCACTCAGAAAATATCCTTAGATAGTAGACAAGGCTATAATCGAGATTCCTCGCGCTTAGATCCTGTTAAAAAACAAATGTGGAGTTAATGGAGTTAAATACTCCTGAAACAGATGAGTCTTCAGTCTGCGTTTGAACACAGTGAGGGACTCAGCTGTTCGGACCCCCAGGGGAAGTTCGTTCCACCACTTGGTGTCAGAACAGAAAAAAGTCTGGATGCATGTTTTCCTTGTGTTTTGAGGGATGGTGGGTCAAGCCGTGCTGTACATGAAGCTCGAGGGCTCTTGGTACAGCTCGAGTTTTGACCATTGCCATCATGTATGGAGGGGCTGGTCCGTTTTTGGCTTTGTAGGCCAGCATCAAGTTTTTGAATCTGATGTGGGCAGCTACAGGGAGCCAATGAAGGGAACACAGCAGAGGACTTACATGACTGAATTTTGGGGGACGTTGAAGATGAGCCGCGCCGCTGCATTCTGGATGAGTTGCAAGGGTCTGATGGTCTGCATAGGAAGGCCAGTTAGAAGGGAGATGCAGTAGTCTAATCTTGAAATGACGAGAGACTGAACAAGCACCTGAATGGCCTCTCTAGACAGAAAAGGTCTGTTATATATCGATATTCATAAAATTCTGGTTTCTAGAATGGAACATTTTTGAGTCACTCTGAATGAATGATCTGCTAGAAACATACACTTGTCATTGAGAGAAGAAACAGATGACTTCTTTTGAACAGAAACCAGACAGTATGTTTTCCACAGTGTAAGCACTTACTCTTGCTTCAGACTCGGGTTAAAGAGACACTGAAGAATCCCAATCAGCTGACTGGCACAGGCCCTCAGAACTGTTGGACTGATTCTATATGGCCCGCTCACCTTGCCCACTTTAAACTTGTCCAGTTGTCTCCTCACCTGGTTGGTTGTCACCTCTAGAGGGGGATGAGGGTCTTTGGATAAAGGCTGACGACAGGAAGGGGAGTGAATTGGAGTGTGGAGACAGCAGCAGTTGTGGGGAAGTAAGGCTACCACCACTGGTGGTGGGGTTGGGTGATAATGTGCCGAACAGATGCAGAAAAACTTTATGAAAAGGCTTCCATTTAGGACCAAGGAGGGTTATATTAATGTTGTAATGTGGCTTGTAATAATAGAACAACCATTTTTGGTCCCCGGATATAAAGATCTAAGGTTTAATGGTGTATAAAAGTACCTTTTCTGTATCTCAGAATTAATACGGTCAATGCTTCTTATTTCCTGTAAATCTGAAGACTGTTCATCAAGCTGTTCTTTACCTGTGTTAGCGTTTTGTGCTTTGCCATGTCTCCTTTGTGTTTGTGTTTATAGTTTGAGTCCTCCCTGAAACACCAGAACGGCTAAAATAAAGGTGGCAAATGAAAGAGCAGGAGGTTCAGAACCCGTTTCCATTCTGGAGGCAAAGTGCAAATATGGCAGCACAGATGGCAGTTGAGCTCAGAAAGGGCGAAAGAGTGAATAAAGAATAAAAGCATGAATAAAGTGTGAGAAGGACAGACACGCAGAGTTGGGTAAAGCAGGAAGCATAGCAGAGTCACACCAGTTCACTCTGCCTGCTTTTGAGTCAGACCCAGTGATATTAAGAGGAATCCAGTAAATGAGCTTTTGTCTCTGACTTCACGTCTACAATTTTGGAGCAACTAGGTAGAAGTGTCTAATAGAGTGGACAGTGTTTGAACTCTCCAGCAACACTGCTGTTTGATTTCCTCATACCAGCACCTGACACCACCAGATCAGTGTCACTGCAGTGCTGAGAATGATCCAACACCCACATAATACTGGTTCTTGAATTGCCAGGACCCCACAGGACCACCACTGAACAGTGTGAAAGGAGGCTAACAAAGCATGCAGAAAAACAGATGGACTACAGTCTGTAATTACAGAACTACAAAGTGCTCTTGTATGGTCAGTGGAGCTGATGAAAAGGCAGGTTCCGAAGTATTTAAAAGATTTAAAACACAGTCTAACTCTGTGGAACGTTTCAACACATGCCTCAAAAATTGAATTGTCCAATCTGCATTTCACTCCAGCTTCTTTTAGACACTAAAGCTTTATCTGCAGTTTCTTCTGCAAAACTCTGTACTCAGTTCCAATGAAGTCATAAACATTTAGCACCTAATTTGCTTTTTAATTCTGTTGTTTTGCTTCAGCTCCTGGACCGATTAACAGTAGCTCACTCTGGAGTTACAGTGTGTTATTTTGCACCAGAAGCATCCCAGTAGAATGCCTGAGTAGAAAAGTCTAACACTCACTTGAGATTTTTTCTAAGTGTGCAAACTGCATTGATCCCTGTCCTTTTGGAAATTGTGGTCTGGGATTTGCTTCAAGCCCTAGTCTCTTCTGCAGCATGTATGAAGCTGTCTACATCATGTGTTGTGCTTCAATTAATATGCATTTTTTATTTTGTCACATTTACTATCTGATTCCCTGATTAGTTGTATAGAATGTCTTAAGATGTTGATTTTTCATGATCGAGTGAGAATGGCTCCTCATTGGGAGATTACTGAACAAAGACATGTCGTATGAGTCTACTGGCAACTGTCATTTGTATCAAACCAAAAATGCATCTACCATTTTGCAACAATACGTATGAACATAGAAATTTCTTCTGAACTGTCATCCGTGTTGATAACGCCCCCTGAATGTCCAGGCAGTTGTGCAAACAGCCTGAGATGTTCCACTGATTTCCTCCAAACGTTTTGGGACCTAATGCTTTTTTACTCAAGATGTTAAAGAAAAAGAAACAAATAATATGATAAATGTTCAACATGAGCAGAAGCACAAACTAAGGCCCTGTTTAACCATTACTCTGGGTCCTGCATGGTTGGATCCTAAGCGCAAGTACAAGTGTGAACACAGTAACGTGCGTCTTGAGAACATATTGAAGTCCAATCACTCAAACCTCATTCAGAGACCCTGTTCACACCTGGCATTAACAATAGAGAAAATGCATAGTCGTTCACATCTGTCTCCTTTGAATGCTTGTGATTGTATTTCTCACATAACATCTGCTGGAGGAGGTGCATAGGTGTACGTAAATGAATTAAATTCCAAAAGCGCTTATTTTCACTTGCAAGATAGTAAACTAGATTGTAGCGTGTTCAGCTAACTGGGGTGGACAGTGTAGTCTTGCAGTTATTATTTATTTGCCTGCTGAGGCAGTGATGTGCGTGTTGCAGCCTTTTTTTCACTTTTTCACTGGGGTGCATCGAGACACTTTGGCATTCACACTACAAGAATAACCTGGTCATGTGTCTTTGGCCCTATTAACATCTGACATTACCACTTGGGTCATCCAATCATACAGTGGGGGAAAATAAGTATTTGATATTCTGCCAATTTTGCAGAATGGAGAGGTCTGTAAATTTTATCATAGGTGCATTTCAACTGTGTGAGACAATAAAAAAAAATCAAGAAATCACGTAGTACGATTTTGAAATAATTGCATTAGATTGTATGATCTAAGCATTTGATGGAAAAACAGAACTTTGTAGAATATTGTTACAGAAACCTTTGCAAATACAGAGGTCAGACGTTTCCTGTAGTTCTTGTCTGATTTCACAAACTGCAGCAGGGATTTTGGCCCCCTCCTTCATACAGATCTTCTCCAGATGTTTCAGGATTCAGGACTATCGCTGGGCAACACTGAGTTTCAGCTCCCTCCAAAGATTTTGTATTGGCTAGGCCACTCCAGGACCTTGAAATGCTTCTTACGGAGCCACCCCTTAGTTGCCTTGGCTGTGTTTTTTGGGTCACTGTCATGCTAGAAGACCCAGCCATTGACCCATAATCAATGCTTTTATTCAGGGAAAGAGGTTGTTGGCTAAAATCTGGCAATACATCGCCCCAACCATCCTGCCATCAATACAGTGCAGTTGTCCCATTTGCAGAAAAGCACCCCCAAAGTATGAAGTTTCCACCCCCGTGTTTCACAGCTGGAGCGTTGTTCTTGGGGTTGTACTCATCCTTCTTCTTCCTCCAAACATGGCAAGTGGAGCTGATACCAAAAAGTTCTATTTTGGTCTCACATGACCACCTCCCATGCCTCCTGTTGATCATCTAGATGGTCATCGATGAACTTCAAACAGACCTGAACATGAGCTGGCGGGAGAAGGGGACCTTGCATGTCCTACAGGATTTTAATCCATGATGTCATAGTCTGTTATTAAACTTGCAAAATCAACAGTGGGTTGAACAATGGTGGACAGTGGGTCTTCGACGTGTGAAGGCAAAAGTATCTTGATGCGTCCCCAACAGCAAAGCAGGGTCTACATCAACTGCATCACTGGTTCAAAAAGCAAATTCGTAATAACCACAAGACCACATCATCCACCCCTGCACAATTTACTGAGCATGCAGTCTAACTCACTCACTAACTAACTAATGTGTAATGGCAATAATCATTCCTGCTGCACAAGTAAAAATAGGGGCCTCATCTTAATTTTATTCATTTATTTAATGACTGTCATGTCCCTCCTCCAACAGAAACGGTGTGAGAAATCTCATCATAAGTGATCAAAGGAGAATCATTTAAAATACCAAGTGTGAGTGATTTTGCCTGATTTTGGCCATCAACTGTGATCAGATCTCACAGGACTCATAATAATGCAACAAGACCTAAGATTAAAAGTTTATTTTACATTTTACATTACATCTCAGACTGTCCTTGAGTCTGGTCCTCTCATAACCTCCCCATTCATGTTAATATCCATCTTGCTGGGCCACTGGACCGCCCTCCATCCATTAACTCGCCATCTTCGTTTTGGATTCCTGTATTTCTGAGCTGCATTAAAGAAGCCTCCCATTAGTACTGCGGTGGATGCTAGTCTGCTCTGGCTTTTACATGAACTGCTCAAGTGCATTTTGAACATTTCTATGTCCTGCAATGATGTGTGATGTGGCTGTTTATGCTCTTATGGAGACTCAGCTCGGAAAACAGCTAAAATGCACCCAGCTGGGGTTTGGGGCGGGGCTGATGATATTACTAATTGTTGGGTTATGGACTGTTTCAACTGCCGTTCAATACAATAGCTAGTAACCAAAGCCTTTTCTCTCATTTTGTGTGCCTTTTTGGTTGTTGAATGGGTTAAAATTAAATGTAGGGCCTTGTTGCTATGTTGTCGCTGTTCCCTTAGGCCAGGACAAACGTGCTTTCAGAAATTAAAGTGTACCGATTTCCAAAATACACAAAATGACTAGGGAACATACACTACACAACTTTTAAGGCCATAGCAGATTATACAATATCCATTACACATTAAATGACCCGGGGTCATGCGCTACACTTTCCATCACACTTTGGACGACTAGGGATCACACACTACACAACCAACCTGCTGCTGAACCAAAACAAACACACTCCAAAGTATGGCAGATGTTTGCTTCGTGAACATTTTTTTTTCCCTTTGTCTGTGCGCTGTTTACTTTTCATACTCAGTTTTCATTGGCTGTTGAAGGATGAGTGTTCATACTGAGTTGCTGACCAGTATACATTACTAGACCCTGCTCAAGTCTGGGCAAAAAAAATCAAAAGCCTTTCATATGCTCCGGCTAATCTGAAGGGTGGTCAAGAGGCCAAAAATCGAGTCTGTGACCCTCACACACTACTCAAATCTCACTCCGACTGTCCACATCGACTGATGGAAAACATCTGCTGAATAAAGCCAACCAGCATAGACTCAGCCAGACTGACAATTTTAAAAAATAGAAATGGGATAGGTGTAATCAGAGTATGTTTAAATGCTCAAATTTCACCGTACACATTATTGATGCCCTAAATATAAATAAATATATATATAGATAAATATTCCCAACTTTTCAATTAAGTCACAGTATGCAAACTGTGGTACACTTTCAATGTCTCTCTGGTGTAAACACAGACCGGGAGTGTGTTTCACTTGTCATTTTGACAGGTGGGTATTTAAAGTGGTCTATAGAGGAAAACGAGAAAGGAGCGGCTGTTCACTCTTTCGCTCTTTGTTTACACAGGGTTCAAATTTCAGAATAAAGTCCTGAGACTGATAATACTGATATATATGTAAGTAACAAAAATAATAAAGGACATTCAGGGTTTTTTGTTACTTTATTTGGACGTCTGTCAAGTATTATTATAAATATCTTTGTCAGTCTAATCATTTACAAATAACTCAATCATTTTTGCAGTTTAACCTCAAACATATACTCTGGATTATCCTTTTCTGACACAGGTGTGAGGTGTGAATTGTTTTTGTCATTGGCACAGGAAACGTGTGAAGTAGTTTTGATCAAGACATGGTTAAATTCATACAAAAATCTAAATTTTGTCTCCTATAACACTTTGTAATTTTTATGTGAATATGTCAAATTGCAAACAAATCCCACAAAAACTACGAGGCTAGAAAATGCAAATAGACTTGAAATAGAAATGTAATAAATGTAAATTATTAAAGATTTCAAAGTGTAATAAAGTGCAGATCAGTAAAGACAATACAAATCTGATGAATTAAATGCCAGAAGATATTCTGTTTGCCAAACTTTTATTTCTCTTTGTAGAATGTCATTACAGCACTGCAGAATCAAGAATCAAACATCAGATCAGAAATATTTTCCCTCAGAAGTATTTACACCCAGGTTTAAATATTGTGATGTCATATCTTTGCCATATTGCCCTTCTAAAGCCTCTTGTTTCCGCTGCAGTGCTGACAATGGCGGTCTGTCTCTCTGATGTTGCGGCGGATGAGCTGTCCTGTGTCCGGTTAAGTGGAGCTTATGTCGTTATTACGTTTGTGCGGATGTGCGAGTGCTGGGTTTGTTCTTCAGAGGAGAGCGTGTAACCTCTAGGCTTGTTTGAAGGTGATTTCAGCGGGTGTGTGCATGTGTGAGAGTCAGACTCAGTGGGGACCCCTGCTGGCAGACAATGTCCTGAATACACACATCTACAGTGGTCCAGTGGGTTTGAAACAGAACTTCAGCACCCAGCTGTGCTCAGACAGAGCTCAGAGCTGTCGGTCGCCTGGGTACGGTCAGGTTCTCGCAATCCCCGCTGATATACACGATCACATTGTGTTTGGCAGTTTGTATATAGTTTACATATTAAAGCTGATGTCGGTTTACTTGAGCGAGGGTTACTAATCTGTTCTGGATGCAGGTTTTCAAAGCACCAGCAGGAGCTCACCTCATATGACTAATCTGACCTGTTTCAGGACTGAAAACAGCTGATGAAACCCGTGGAATTCCGTGTGGTCCCTGAGCCACAACAGCCTGTTGTAGATAGGATTTGTGACCCCTGGTTTATTGGAAAAGAAGATTAAATTTGTAAATTAGAGATGCATGATGCCAATTACATTTCCAGCACAGACTGAAGCCATTACTGTTCTTATCCGTAAAAATTGAAGCGCTGAAATAAAACCAACCGTTTTAACTGATTCGGTTGATTATATCATTTAAAATATTACATTTAATATATTGTATGAGGGATAAAATAGATTTTAAAATATTCCAAACTATTTAATAAACAAGTTGTGTAAACTGTGCAGAAAATCATCAGATATGTTAGGCTGTTGGAGAGTATATGTTCACTGCAAGCCAGTATACTCTATACTGAGTGATAATTCATTATTTACTTTGAAAAGAAACAACAAGTATTCTAGCACATTATAAATAGACTGGGTATCTCGCACTTCCCATCAAGGTTATACAGATTTTTATGATGAATTAATAAATGAAAGATTAAACATAAAGTACAACAGCCTGCTGTAGTCATTGTTTGACTCGTTGCTGACTCGTTATTTAAAAAAATTGGAAACGTTTGTTTGAGGTCGTGGGTGAGTGTTAACCAATGTATACTGGAGGCTACACTTCATAGACTGTGTCTCTGACCAGTATACGCTACCTTATTATGCTCCGAGTCGGGTCAGATGGAGTCTCTGACCAGTATATGCTATTAGATCACATTCAGAATCCGGTCAGATTGAGTCACTGATTCAACTGAGGAATGATTAAGAGGCCAAAACTCAGGTTCTGTGCTCCTCACACACTGCACAGTTCTGTATCCAACTTTCGACTCAGACTGCCAAAAAAAATGAGCAGACTAGAGCTAACCAGCATGGATAGAGGACACGTTGGGGTAAAAATTGGGTAGTGTGACCCCGACCTTAGACAAGGCCAGTGGACTTGTTGAAATTGCAGTAATAAAAGTATGAAGTCCAGTCACCACCAGACCAAATCAGATTCGGAATCTGGGGAATCTTTACACTCCACCTGTCTATGTACATACTTTGGTATTTGTTGGGATAATTTTTTATATATTCTCCAGGCATTTGTAGACCAGTGAACCCCGTACACTGACAAAACCTTTCTTAATGGAAGAGTTCGGGTCATTTTAGCCTGATGGAGTGTATTAATTGTAGAGTTTTTCTGTGTCCGTATGGGTTGCGGTCTCACACTGAGCAAATGCCAGTCATTTTTGTCAGGCTGTGAAAACAGCCGAGATTTGTCACAATACTCTCAAACACACTCACCAGAAGCAGCTGATATTCGTCTGCACTCAGTAAACAGTCGTTAGAGCTCATACTCATTTGATTACAGAGAGCTGTCTTACATAGAGCTTCGATCAAATGCAAAACCACGATTAAGACCATAATGCTGGTTAGTAATTTTGTTGCATGTTTGTGTGGTATTTCTACACTCACTGTCCCATTTTATCAGCTCCAGTGACCACGCAGGAACACTTTGTAGTTCTGCAATTAGAGACTGTAGTTCATTTGATTCTCTGCATCCTTAATCCTCTCTTCACTCTGATCTTCAGTGGTCAGGACCCCCCAAGACCACCACAGAGCAGGTATTATGTGGATGGTGGGTCATTCTCAGCACTGCACTGGCTTGGAGGTGGTGTGTTAGTGTGTGTTGCACTGGTACAGGTAGATCAGACACAGCAGTGCTGCTGGAGTAACAGTCCATCAACCAGACATTTCCAGCCAACTGCGTCCTGTGGGCGCTGAAGGAGGACTAGAGCATGATCAACACAAACTGCAGAAGCAGGTGAGCTTCTGTGACTGACTTTAAATCTAAAAGATGAAGCAACTAGGTAGGAGTGTCGAATAGAGTGGGCAGTGTTTAAACACTCCAGCAGCATAAAGCACAGTGTTGCTGCATTTCTGAGAATGACTCCCCACCCACATACTACCTGCTCTGTGGTGGTCCTCTGAATAACAGTAACTTCAGACTTCAGGTTCTGGACCCCAATCTCAATTATACATCCCTTCTCAAAATAACAGATGATGATCTCCAGAGCTGGGTAAATCTTCCAGCCTCTCTGATAGGTGGAATAGCCATAATCAGAATGACAATATTGCCAAAGGTAAATTACTTATTGTCAGTGCTTCCTGTTCAGCCTCCACCAAGAATCAAACTTATCACATTACAGAACTGAAAAACCCATGAAGGCTTAAATGCACTTCTACAACTATTTGTTTGGCAAAACAACTACAGTGTTTACTGAAATGGGTTAATCCTGATCAGACAAGACGGTACACGGGTATATACACAGTAGAACAAACACTATGCAAAAATATTCATCAGCCAAACACTCATAAACATCCCTGCTTCAAAAATCTTACAATGGCAACAACTCTGGTGTTGAGGAAAATCCAGGTGGTCTTCCGCAAACTGGCCCTAAAACCTTGAGAGGAACCAAGGCTCAAGAGAGGAATTTATGCTCCTCTGGTCAACACTGGATAGCACCGACATGGGCCTAAAAAGCTTTAGAACAATAGAGAAGTGTAGCCTTCAGTAATTCTAATATAAATGGGTGATGAATTAAGTGAGAATGGAAGTGTGAGAAGGATTTGTTCCCCTCAAAATTGTTAGGGATCTTTGGAAATGTTTAAAAAATGTAGCACAAAAATATAACATTTCCATAAGTATTCAGTCTTTGTTCAGTACTTTGTTGAAACACCTTTGGCAGCAATTACAGCCTCAAAGTCCTTTTGAGAATGAAGCTACATGCTTGGCACTCCTGTTTTTGGGAGGTGTCTCCCATTCGTCATTGAACCTCTAAAGCTCCATAAATTGAATGGGGAGTGTTGGTGGACAGCCATTTTCATACATCTCCAGAGATGTTCAATCAGGTCCAAGTCTGGGCTCTGGCTGAGCCACTCAAGGACTTTCACAGAGTTACCCAAAGCCACTCCTTTGTTTTCTTATCAGACAGTCCCTTAGACTTCATGGCTTGGTTTGTGTACTATGGGACCTAAATAAACAGGTGTGTGCCTTTCAAAATCACGTTCAATCAGCTGAATTTCCTCCAGGTGTACTCCATCCTTCAGAGGTTTGTACAGCTTGATTGATCAGTGGAAACAAGATACACCTGAGCTCAAGTTTGAGTGTCATGGCAAAGACTACTTATGTGCAAGATATAGCTGAATTTTATTTTTTTATGCATTTCCAAAGATTAAAAAAAACGTCATTTTGGGGTATTATGTGTAGAATTTTAATGGAAACAATGAATTTAATCCAGTTTGGAATAAGACTGAAACATGCAAAAAGTGAAGCACTGTGAACACTTTCTGGTTGCACTGTGTCATTATTTAACGGTAACACCAGAACCAAAGAATGTTGTATATTTACACAGTAACCATTAATTGGGATGTTTCTTTGACATAATCTAAACTAGATTGTACTTTGTACAATTGTTGTCCCTCCAGAAACCAAACCATTTCCTCAAAAACAACCCACTCACCCTCTTTACTGGTATTAAATCGTACACAGATGTTGACCTGTGTAATGTGGCTATTTGTCCATCCTCTACAGAATGTCATTATATACCGATATTTCTGATGAACTGCCCAGACCTCTTACCCTTTTTCAGAACTTCCCATTGTGGTGTTGGAGCTAACCATACAGGATGTCAACTCTTAAGGAGAGCATCAGCAGTCTGAGTTTACTTCATTTGTAAACAGTTTGTCTTACTGTGAACTGTTAGCCCCGGGTCTTTAACCTTTTCAGCTACATGTGTCTCCATAACACATCTGAGATCCTCTGAAACTGTTTACACTGATGCCTGATTCATACTAACAAATCTTTCTGAAGAAGAGCAGGTTAGTCAGAACCCAGACTTTGTAAGCCTTTTGTTCGCAAAGTATGAACCAATCTGGGGGGAAAAGCATATTTTCTTTACAGACCCTGCATGTACCCCTCCAACACTAATGGATCTTCTTAAAATATATACTCACTGTTAAATAGGACAAACAGATTCCCCAAAAGAAAGTGTGGCATTGCAATGCTTTTGGGTTGGAAGATGAAGGTTAGCAGGAACAATAAACGAGTAAAAACATCTAACATACAGAAGTAGTAGCTGAGTATGTTATTGGGTATAACACAACATGCCAGACGTTCTTCCATGGAGTTGTAGAGGTTCCTAAAAGTGCCCAGCAATCATCCATCCCATGCAGCTTGAATATTCTCTCCCCATTCCTGCAGATTTTGCAGTAGAGGGTGGAGTGTTGATAGCGCTTCCACCACATTTTCAATCAGGGACTAGTGATGCAACTGGCCATGACATGGTATCAAGGCAAGCTCTTGAGACAGCAGCAGTATGTGGGCGAGTGCTGTTCTGTGTGAGTGTGTGTTCAGAAAAGGTAGGACCTCTGGTTGCAGGACCTCATTAACGTAACTTTGGGCTGTCAAAGTGCCTGGAATGAAGACCAAAGGTGATCTGGCATTGCACAAAATTGCACCCCACACTATGACACCAGGCCTCTTGGATGTATGGCATGTCAACAAACCATACAAATATGGAGGCTGCACAACAGTTTGTCCTGAAACCGTTGCAGTTGTGGTTCCAATTACTGCCACTGTGACCAATTCTGACTTTGTCCACTGAACTCTTTGCTTATGTAAAGTCAGTTGAGGTATCTTATGAAACATGTATAAAGAATATTTCCCTGCCTGATTGTAATAGTAACATTAATCCTAGTACAAGTCATTGCTTTTATTCTTACAGCAGCCTCTGCCATGTATGAGTGGCCATGGCTTCCTCAAACATGAGGTCATCGGTCATTTAAAGACGGTGCTTCTGTGAGTCTGTCTGTGTTAGTTTTGTGTTTTGTCCCTGCAGGCTGTTTGCTGTTGTATTGTTCTCATTTTAGTTTGACTGTGTGGTCTCTGGGCTGCTGAGTGCTAACGACCAAGGCAGCTGTGGCCTTAGTGGTGTTAGCTGCCCATCAACCACCATGTGAGCTTCTTCCTCAGCACTTCCTGTAGTGCCGCGACTGCATTTCCCCAAGCTGTTCTCACAGCAACTGCTGGACCGGGCAGAAGAAATCAGCAGAAAAAATTAGGCTTAGCACATTTTTTTAAGGCTGCAGGCTGAGCGTGGTCCAGCGCTGCTTCAGCTAATCACTCACTGCCCTGCTGGATTTTATCTCCTCCAAACAGAGCGGTCAATGACTCAGAGTTTCTGAGTCTGTCTGTCTGTTTTGTGTGTGTGAATGTGTGTGTGTGCATGTGTTGCAGCAGAGGACAGTGAACTGTATTATTAATGAGCTATTACATTTTTCTTGTTTTCTTCCGTTCCTTGAGGTCCAGTTCAACACTCACATGGGGTTATGATTTTTTAAAATGGTCATAATTCATTAACACAGTACGGTTTTTCATCTCTATTTATACCTTGGAATAAACATTTAATAAACAATAAACATTTTTCTACTCACTGTCCACTTCATCAGCTCCTCTGTCCATACAGGAGCACTTTGTAGTTCTATAATTACAGACCGTAGTCTATCTGTTTCTCTGCACACTTTATCGTCCTTTCACCCTGATCTTCAATGGTCAGGACTCCACAGGACCACCACAGAGCATGTGGGTGGTTTGTTAGTGTGTGTTGAGCTTGTACGAGTGGATCAGACACAGCAGTGCTGCTGGAGTGCTTAAACCACTCAGTGTCACTACTAAACTGAATCGTCTACCAACCAGAAATAGCTGGCTAACAGCGTCCTGTGGGCACCATCATGTAAGCCGTGATGAAGGACTAGAGGATGACCCACACTGCAGAAACAGATGAACGTCTGTCTCTGATTTTACATCTACAAGGTGGAGCCACTAGGTAGGAGTGTCCATTAGTGGACAGTGAGTGGACACAGTGTTTAAACACTCCAGCAGCAGTGCTGAGCTTTAGCATTTATTTGTGCATGTCTGTAATATGTTACTTACACACAGATTTTTTTTGTGATTTATTAATAATGATCATAGTTTTATGACCTAAGATGAACTCACAGTGTTGTTGACCTCAGTGCTCTTGGCACTAAGCAGAATGTTTGGCTGCTCATAACAGCATCACGTTTCTGTTTGTCATTATATGACATTGACAAAGATCTTCGCTACATTATGAGTAGGATTTCTCTTGACTGTGGAACATTTGAAAGCCAGTTATATCAGTAGAACCCGAATATCTGAGGTGTGTCAATGTTTTTCAGGACTTATGCCATAAAAGACGTGCCAGTGGAGACGGAAGCTCTGACAGACTGGCTCTATCAGAGATTTGTGGAGAAAGAGGAACTTCTGGCGCATTTTTACCAGACTGGTGAGTAATCTGCAGTTAGAAAACTGATGTGTGTAAAAGGCATCATTTTTGAGGGATGATTCAGCTGTATTGAATGTTTCATACATTTAAGACGACACAAAACTGCGTTTTTTCCCTACATATTGTAATATAGAAAATAAATACATAAATAATAAAAGTAAATAAAAAGTTTTTTAAAAATAGTATAAAATAATAAAAGTTTATATGCGTTGTCTATATTCTACTTATTAGACACTACGTTTCCTGATTTACTCAAATTAAATTTACTTGTGTATCTCATAAAATATGGATACTTTGAGTTTTTTATGATTTTTAAAAATCATATTTTATAGTTATTACATTAAAAGTGATATATTTTAAGAATCTTTGTTCTTACTGTGATTAGAAATCAATTCAAATTTGAATGTTTTCTAGTTTTCATGAGTTATGAGCCATATTGATCAACCGTAACACAGAGCTTGAATTCATCATTTTCCGTGTAATGTAATTTTGATCATGAATGAGCTTTTTAAAAATATTACATTTGAGATGTGCTAGTAATTAATTAATTAATAAAATATTTTAATGTATTCTGTGTGTCCCACTTAATATAGAAAATCTGTAAAATAGTTTAATTTTATATATATATATATATATATATATATATATATATTATATATATATATATATATATATATATATATATTATATATTGTTTATATATATATATTGTTTATATATTGTACTCTCATTGTCCATTTTAGTAAACTCCACTGATCATACAGGATCACTTTGTAGTTCTATAATTACGGACTCTAGTCCATCTGTTACTCTGCATACTTTAACCTTCTCTCACCATGTTCTGTAATACCCAGGACCACCACAGAGCAGGTATAATGTGGGTGGTGGGTCATTCTCAGCACTGCAGTGACACTGACATGGCGGTGGTATGTTGGGAGTGTTTAAAAACTGCCCACTTACTGTCCACTCTATTACACACTCCTACCTAGTTGCTCCCCCTTGTAGATGTAAAGTCAGAGACAGAAGCTCATCTGTTTCTGCACAGTGTGTTGGTCATCCTCTACTCCTTCATCAGTGCTCATAGGATGCTGGCCACTGTTGTCTGGATATTTTGGATTGGTGGACTGTTCTCAGTCCAGCAGTGACACTGAAGGGTTTAAACACTCCAGCAGCATCGCACTGTCTAATCCACACCTACACACCATCTCAGTCTCACTGCAGTGCTGAGAATGACCCACTACCCACATTTAACCTGCTCTGTGGTGGCCTCTGGAGTCCTGACCATTGAAGAACAAGATGAAAGTATGATGCAGAGAAACCTAATGTTGTGGCTGATCAGCACCAAAATAAAAATTCTACTGTTCATTTTTAACACCTCTACAACAAGCTCATACGTCTGATATCATTGTGTTTCGAAGGAGCATTTCCTCCACCGAAAGGCCAGAAGGAAGCAGTTTCCCGAGAGATGACCCTTGACCCTGTATGGCTTTGCGCTGTCCAATCGTTTGCCTTCGCCTCTGGCTACATGTGGTACAAAATCCTTCAGCACATCTACTGCTGGTTCTTCTCCCTGCTGTGGTGAGGAAGATAGAGAGCGAGGGAGGGAGAGAGGGAGCGATGAGGAGGATAAAGAAGGAATAAATGGAAAGGGGCCGTAGTTGCCGACCTTGAGCTGCCCTTGGATCTGTTTAAGAGCCCCGGAAACCATCTTCAATCAGCAGATGGCAGGATGGACGTTCGCAGAGTGTGGAGGCAGCACAGAACGGCGAACGGCATCTAACGTTGTTTGATCCTAAATCCCAATCTATGACCCATTTAGACACACACACACACACACACACACACACACACACACACACACACACACACACACACACACACACACACAGAGACAGTGTAGACCGGCCTGCAACAGACATTCACGTCCACCGCTTAAATATGTAGGAAATATTACATCATGTTTACACACACACACACACACACATACATACATACATACATACATACATACATACATACACACATACAAACACACACATACATACATACATACATATATATTCTATATTATGCACGTCTAAATGTTTACTCATGCACATGCGGACACACTTTTTGTTTTGTTTATTTTGTTTTTTAAACTACAATCAAAAATTAGGCTCAGGAATAAGCCAGTTAGAGTTTCTGACTTTTTTACCCTTTTTCTTTTTTCATATTTGTTTTTTTGCCATGAGTAACACTAACACTGCTCTTCTCTACTTTACATGGACATTGTGAGAAGAGCTTCCAAAGGATGTTTTTTTTTTTTTTTTTTTTTTTTTTCTGCTTTGTTTTTGTTTAGATTTTTCTTTTGTCCTCCATACACTGAAACGGATGAGGGGGTCACCGCTGTACGTCTCGCCCCCTCTGCGGATGGTCCTCCGGAATTCCATTGCACTATAGATCCTTGCCGCCTGTCCCGTATCTGTGGAAACAGCGCTGCTGCGTGCTTCTTTCTTTTTATGCTTCATATTTTTTTCCCGTCAATGTCGTTCGTCTTGTGTTTTGTCTGTACGCTTCGATTTTTACGTGTCTGTGCGTAGACAGTATTGCGAGAGCCGACTGAATTGGTTGTTTACGTTTACACTGGCCGCCCCCAGATCGGATGTGGAGGACGCGAAGATCAGACCTCACTGATTGACTGATGGGTAACTGCTAACTCAGTACAGGGACCTTGTTCATTGTCCTCTGCTGTAACACACACTTTCATTCATGCGCATACACAGAGACACACACACACACACACACACACACACACACACACACACACACACACTCTTACAAAATTCAACACAGAGAGACATCTCATGAACACACTGAACTGCTTATAGAAGAGCTCCAGAGTAAAAATACATGCCCTCCCTCACCTTAGTCTAAATATATTTTGGTGTTTTACAGATATAATTAAGCCATATGCTTAGTGTCTGAGGGCTCATGGGGGAACAGATTCTGCTAAAAAAGAAAAGACTTTGACTGAATGAATAACTGAGTAATGTTGAATAATGCAGCATTCTGCGAAGAAAAATAGGAAAAACATGTAAAAAAAAAAAAAAAATTAGGCTTACAGGTGTCATTACTGTAAATTTATAACAGCATAACCTGCCGAAGTGAGTGTGTGACAGTTGACTTTATTTCTGTTTTCCTTTTTTATTTTTAATTAATGTTTGATTGCTGTATGTTATATCAGTGTTGGCAAAACTCACTGTTTATTGATACAGATTTTAATTTGATTTCCCCCTTCGATTACAGTTATGTGACCGTTTACGTTACTTTCAGTCTTGTACATAAATGCCGAGGTAGAATCCATGTTTGTGACGTTTCGGCATATTCACAGTCTGTTAACATTTTTGAGTTGTTTTTAGTTTTGGAATCTCATGAATGTTAAAGAATGAGAATATATAAAAAAAAAGAAGATAACAGTACACCTCACATACATCTGGTGTTTTCTAGACATTTCTCTCTCTGTACCTGGGTGTATTACTGCTGCGCTGAACCATCTTCTTATGTTCTGATCTCATTTAGGAACCAAAGTTGGAACAGTCCACAAAGCTTGCTTAACTCGACCAATGGCTGTAGCCATATGTCTGCTGTGTTACCGCAGTCTTTTAAAGCGATAGTTAGACAAAAAAAAAAGAAATACATGCGATAGCCCTCTCAGATGATCAGCCAAGACGTCTTAAGATTGCTGCTTTAGTTTTACACTGGAATAACGAGGCTCATGAGTCTAAATAGTAATAGAAGCCTGTGTAGATCAGGCAGCATTGTGCTGATTGCCTACCTGAAACCTGCAACTCTCTCCATTAAGTTTATGTGGGTCTCAGACTGGAGCACAGTGATTACTTTTATAATAATAATAGTTTGTAATACTAATATTATTAATTGTGCTGAATAAAATTTTGTTTCAGCATTGTCATTGCAAAGTGCAATATTCAGATTAAATGTCATGCTACAATATGTCATTGCAAGTTCCCTGTTTTTTAATCAGTCCAATATCATCAATCTTTGATATGCAGAGAGCTTTATTAGTATCATTACATTAGATCTAGGCCTGTCATAGTTTTGTGGATGATTTATTGTCCCAGAAATAATGCGATAAACAATATTGTTGCCATTTTAAGGCCATTTTATGCCACTGATCTAGTGACATAATAGCATAATAATACAGTATATTATAAAGCAATGAACTTAGAACTATTCAGGACATTGGAATTAGAATCTGTCATAGTTTAATAGTATTATTGTTGTTATTGGACTTTTGATAGTGTTACAGAAACACTTTATATTAAGTTGAATGGAACTCATTTTAGATGGTATTTGGAAAATATGAATTTTATAAAATGTTACACCACTCCTCTGTAGAGTTAATCATCCCATTGACATGCTTCTATGGCTTCTGACATGATGAAACTGTAAAACACTGTGGCTACTGGAGGTGGGTGGGACAGATGAATGGGAAAAAATGTGATATATCAATATTTAGACATGGCATAAAGGTATAGGTGATCAGCACTGCAATGATGGTGTGTTAATGTGTGTTGTGCTGGTATGAGTGGATCACCCACACAGCAGTGCTGCTGGAGTGTTTAATCCTCTGTGTCACTGCTGGACTGAGAGCAGTTCATCAGAACTACCAGAAATATCCAGCCAACTGTGTCCTGTGGGCAGCGTCCTGATGGAGGACTAGAGGATGACCAGCACAAACTGTCCAGAAGCAGTCTCTGACTTTACATCTGCAAAGTGGAGCAACTAGGAAGGAAGTGTCTAAACTGGTTTTCATGGGGGTTTTTTTAACTGGCTTAAAGGAGGCTTGACTCTATAACTAAGACTAAACTCGTTTAGTAAAGGCGGAGAGAGATGGATTAAATGGAACTTTTATCTGCAATAAAACAGTAATACAAAAACAATAAAATGCTATTTGGAAGTAATATTCACAGAATAGTCATATTTAAAGGTCAAATCCAACTGATGGCTGTTAATAAGTGTACGGCGCACTCTCTGAAACCCATTCTCATTAAATGGAGCCCCATACTAAACATGTTGCTTACAGGATGCTGATTTGGCAGCATTAACCTTCTGTAGCTTCTGTATAAAACTAAAGATGCAAACTTCATGCAGACTCTAAACACGTCTTGTCTGATCAGCTACAATCTGAGTAAAAGGAAAATTACATTTCAGTTTTGACTGAACTACTGCTTTAAGGTGTTGAGAGGTTGTTTTTTGATTATTGTTGCAGAACTATTAGGAAAACTGCCTATTTACAGTAGATTTAACCACTTGGCTCATATTGGTCCTGCTTCCATTGCTGAGGAAAAAGGAGAATTTCCTCAAACCCATGTTTGTGCGCCTGCTCTTTTGTTTGTCCCAAAAAACAGGACTGTAATAGGAAAGGCAATGCTCCGAGCCCTGTGTGCTTGTGACTGTTTTTCGGGGAAAATGTGTTTGTTGGGTTTTTTTTGGTTTGTTTTGGTTTTTTTTGTTTGGGTTTTTTTGTTTTTTGTTTTTTTTGTGCTCCACTAAAAGGGAATTCGGGCACAGTCCAGCAATAAAAAACAAACAAAAAAAAACAACAAAAAAACTGAACAAAAAAAAAAAAAAACAACCCCAAACAAAAACACGTCCTCCAAGACACGCCCACATAACTCAGCTGTACAAACCAGTAGATCAGTTAGTAAATCCAGACCTGGTCCAGTAATTGTCATTTCCTCATGGCCATTTTGTGGGAGTGTGTTTTTGTTTTTGTTTTTGTTTTTGTTTGTTTCTCCCCAGCTTGCTGAAGACTGAAATGTGTATGATGCAGGAAAGCTTCACCGGCCTGAAGATTGCAGAGAGCATTTGAGGCAGGCTGGGAGACACTCTGGAACTTTCTTCCAATTCAAGAGAGAGAGAGAGTGAGAAAATAGTGGTCAGTCCAGGTTCTGTCACTGTCTTTCCAGTGGAAGAGATGAAGCAGGCAACTGTTTTAAGGGTCATTTTGGGAAGGGAGGGTGGGATGGGTTAGGAATTTTAACAAATTACATTAGAATGGTTTTTCGTTTTCATTTTGTACTCCTGTTTCCCCCTCTGTTCCTTGCTACCCAGCCATTTTACGACACAGAATTTAATTGTGCTGGAATAAAAATGATAAATATCAATTAACCCCTGTGTGTCTGAGTGTGAACCTGTTTAATGTTTGTGCTTTTGCAGTGTTTGAATTGAATTGAAAATCGAATTAAGTCAGTGACAGGTGTTGAGGGGCCTTGTGTCACAAGTCAAAAAATGTTTAATGATGTTTACATGAGCATTATCACAACACAGTGCAGTGCCCCCAGTCAGAGTGCCCATGCGAACACTGGTCCACCAACAAAATGCCTACAGTGGACAGGCAAGGATGAGAACTGAGCCTTGGAAGAACAATGGAAGAGGGGGAAATGGCCTGATTAGTCTTGTTTTCTGTAACATCATTTTGATGGTAATGTTTCCCTGTGGGATGAATTGGATCCACCTCACAGATAACAGCTTGCAGCATAATGCCAGAAATCACAGGGTATCTTCAGAGGACTTGTAGAGGGAGATGTGTGCTTTGAGAAATAACTCCTGGTGCTTTAGCTGGTGAATGAAAAGGCCATGGATGTACTCATGAGGCCCTGTATTTTACATTACGAGGAGATTAAAACAGGTTGATACTAGGGCTGCAGCTATGAAATGTTTTAGTAATTAAATATTCTACTGAAAATTCCTTCAATTAGTCGAGTAATCAGATAAAACATTTTGCTTGGATAAAGAGCAATTATAAATACATCAGCAGTTATAAAAACACAATAGATAGAAGACATTGCACTTAATAATGAACAACCAATTAGTTTCCTTTTTTAGATAACAGTTTTATTACATAAATTCACATTGTGCATAGCAACAAATGGCATTTTGTTGTCTAGAAAAAATTTTCCACAAAACACAACTACAAATGTATTACTTGTTACTATCAAAAATGTAAGGTATTAATAAATAAAAAGGCATAACATAAGAGCAATGTGCAAGAATATCTGAACAGGTGTTCATTCATGAATAGTTTCACACATTTCTTCTGTGAGTACTTTAAACCAATTTATTCAGGACTATCAAGGCAAGGCAACTCTTTATCTCTCTATATGTCATTCTCATGATGTGTGTGTGTGTGTGTGTGTGTGTGTGTGTGTGTGTGTGTGTGTGTGTGTGTGCGGGCGTGCCTTCCGCAGGGCTAATGTTATGTTTGTAAGGTACATTAATCGCATTGATTTGCACTACATTCATTTTACTATGTCTTGGGTCCTCTGCTCAGTTCTGGATGTCTTTGGAGGAGATGCTGCAACATGGCCTTACATGCCACATATTACCGAGTTCTTGCTGTTCTGAAATCAATCTCAGACACCTGTGATAATTAGTTTGCCAAGTGAGCCCAATTAAAGGAAAACTAATTAAAAAGGATGATCCACGTTATTAAGCAGGCCACAGGTTTCAAACAATATGGGAAAGAAAAAGGATCTCTGCTGCTGAAAAGTGTCAAATAATGCAATACCTTGGACAAGGTAAGAAAACATTAGATATTTCACAAAAACCTGAGTATGATCATCATACTGTGAAGAGATCAAGACTGCAACGTTAGCATAGAGATGGTGGAGTCATGTTTTGGATTGGAGTCATGGGGAGAGAGCTAGTGGGTCCCTGAAGGTGTGAAAATGACCTCAGTTTCTGACTGACCACTTTCTTCTATGGAACAAAAAAGAACTGTGCCTTCTATTGCAAAATCATCTCATGCTGCAAACCTCATACCTCATTGGCTGCTCATTGGGTGACATTGGCTGCTGTGGGTATAAAAGGAGAGACACTTTTGGTGTGGCCACCATCCTCCCCTGACCTCAACCCTATTAAGAACCTTTGGAGTTTCCTCAAGCAAAAGATCTATGAGGGTTTGAGGCAGTTCGCATGAAAACATCAGCTCTGGGCTATTCTGACATCCTGCAAAGAAATTCAAGCTCAGTGGATACAAGAATTGTGAAGGCATTGTGAAATTGTGAAACTCCAATATGCATAGTAATTTGGAACAATGTATTCTGATTTTGTTATTATTTTGTCATTATTGAAAGGTTCAATAAATTTGATAATGGTTTGATAATATATTTATAATGGTTGATGACTTGAAAATTATACTGTCATTTGCATTGCAATTTAGGAAAATCAGAGAAAAATCTAATTTGCATAATAATTTGGAACTCAGTGTAGAAAGGAAAATGTAGTCCAGGACTGGCCTTAATCCCTATCCAAGAAATTGTTCCTTAGGGTTCTGCTTCATATACGTTGGATAAACAGCACATCAGCTGTAACATTGTCCTGGTTTCTACACTGACCATACAGGAGCATGTTGTAGTTTTTAAATTAGTGTGATTGCAGTAGGTAAGTACTATTTCTTATCCCCTGTTTTTGTTGCATTTTTTCCTCCCTTCACGAGAATAGTTGCTTCTTGAGTTTAGACTGTCATTCAATTGGCAGATGAGCTTTTCTATATATCCTTATCTAGAACTGAGACACTGGTTCTACATCTGATTGTGCATACAAGACAAGGTAAGAAACATTTATTATTGTGATTGCTGTAGGTATGGTTTTCCCCATTGGAATGAATAGTGGAATGTTCATGAAAACTGTGTACAATGTCACTACCACAACAGCTTAGAGAATATGCAACACCACCTTTTGAGCAATAAATTCTGTGCTGAATCACTCAGTGTATACAGGAACTGCACACTGTAGTTAGTGTGACTGCCTTATCGTTCTATTTTGAGTGTGATTGTTATCTGTGTTTTCACTAAATTCAGCCACAATTTAAGACACAACAATAGTTGCTTCGTGAGCTTAAACTGACACACATCATTTGGCAGACAAGCTTAACTACTGTATATAGATGAGGCTTATTATCTACATTATCTGATTGTTTTTCATACGAGACAAGGTAAGAAGGCTGAGACGAGGCAGCGATCGAGCTCAGCTGACTCTGGACAAAATAAACTGCTTGATGATTCAAACAGAACTTTATTTAAAATATTTAAAACCCAATTGAAATTATTCCTTTCCCATTTGTATCCCAATATTGTGAGTTGAGTCAGTTGTATATGAACAGGAAAATGACCAATCCATGCTAGACCCTGGCTCTCTGAGACCAGGAGGTGGCTGATTGCATTTTGCTCTTTTTCTTCTCCTCAGTTTCAATACTGCTGTACATTGCTGTGCATGCATGTACATCAGAGATGGTAGTAACAACGCAAATGTAGTGTTACATGTACTTCACTATCTTTTTTGATCATATTGTAATTTTAAGGGACGACAGGATGGCACCAACTCTGGTTTCTGTGGTAAGAGGTTACAGTCCGAATCACTCTCCTAGTATAGCGTACGCTGTACTGAGGTTATTGTTTTCTTCTCTTCTTCTAACAGAAAAGGAGCAGGAATTGTGCATCAGAGAGAGACTAGCAAATGAGACGCTTGCCAGGTAAACCTTTTATTAACATTTTTTAGGCCAGGATTATGTCTAATATTAAATATGATTAGTACTTATTTGTAATGATTGGACACCTTTTGTCCATTGCATATTAGTCTAAAAGAGAACATTTTAGTCATAAAGAGAACACTTTCAATACTTTGGACATGAATTTAGATTTAGATGTTCTCTTTACGACTCAATGGATTAAATACCATCAGTTTAAATTACCATTTTTGGCCACATTGTGTGGACTGACTTTTGTTTTGCTTCACCAACAGAGCAGAGAACTTATTGAAATCCTATAATTTGATCAGGCAGCAGAGGGCGCCACCTTCGTTCTGTTCAGATGCAATGGAAGTGAAATGAAAGCCAATTGACCCTCTGATCACAGACGTGTGTGTGTGGTCATAATATTATGGTTCATAGGTATAGAAACTGTTGAGTTAGCCACCTTAGACAGTCATATTTTATTTATCAATATGTTTTATAAATAAAAATGTTATTAATAATTAAATCAACTGTTCTCAGGTTAATTATTCCAGAGCTTTAAATTTAAAGTGTTGTTCAAGTATGGGACATCATGGCTTGTTTAATGGTTAAAAAACATGAAAAGAAGTTCCCTGTGAAGTGGACTGCGCAGGATGTTCAGCCACTTTAACTGAGGTTCTGAACCACCGGGAGTGAAAACATTCAGTTGGAAGGGGACTGAACTGTGTAGGGAATAGTGAGTACTGGTTTATCACTGCACAGGAAATAAATAAAATTCACCCATCAGTCCTCACATCTTGGGGGTTAATGATACAGAGCTGCAGATCAATAGATTAGTTACTTTAGAAAAGACAAATGGCCAAACATGTGGTGAACGACATGTGCTGCAATTTATATGATGGCACTGCAGGTCATTCCGAAAGAATTAATGTAACCACCTGAAGTTCCCTTAACTGATGTCACATGATCATGTTTAGGGAATACAAGGACACTGCTGACGCACCCTGTGGAATGGAATATAGCTCAGGTTGTCTGGTTATGATGGATAGTGATGGGTCGTACTGTCCTGAGGCTTCTGAGTATCTTTTATGAAATGCATATCAAGGCTTGCTTCATTAAGGGGGAGTGATGTCACTGACGATGTCTGAAGCCTGGTTTATTCAGGAAGTGGTTTGGGTGTTGGTGTAACACACATGAAACACAATGGATTTTTTTTATTTTTTTAATAAAAATGAATGAAGACAATAACTCCAGTATTCATAAACACAATCAATGCCCTGCCTTTGGAAATCTAAGAAAGCCATTTTTTTTAATTTAATTAATTATACTGAAAGTTTTTTTTGACATTAATGTACCTCTATTACCATTACCCACACATTACATTAGATTAATGAATGAATAAATCACAAAATCAAATGAAGGTGTATTCATTTCTATTCTTGGTGATTAATCCCATACTGACACTGTTAAAGAGCCCTGAGGCCATCACAAATATTTAATATGACAATACAATTTTTGTACAGCAGGGAGATTTGTGCACATGAAGCCTCTGGAAATTAAACCTTTTTTTAACCAATTGTATTGAAAGATTCAAGGCTTCATGAGGATTCTACTGGCCATCACTAATGATAGATACTGTTGTCCCACACTGCAATCTGAAATGGAATGGGAGGAGCTTCATACATCTGGAACAATTAATAAATAGACTACTGTATAGTATAGTATTGTATATAGTGTAGTACACACTATAGTATAGTATATACTATCTGAAAAAAGTGAATATTGTAAAAAGCTCATTCATGGTCACAATTTTTTCAAAAAGGTAAAGTGTCATTTCTTTTTTCTTCTTAAAGTGTCAAGTCTTTTTTAGTTTCACTGTTGATCAGTATGGCTTATGGAGAGACACACAAGACTGGACATTTTTTAACAGGTTTCACATTGTAATGCAGTACCTACACTTAGCCCCAATTTTATTGAGGACAGTTCCATTTAAAGATGAGGTTGAGGTAGCTTATGAAAGGCTGAGATATGACGATTTGATGACTGAGATGAGACAGTGTGTGTGGCAGGTGTATTTTAGACCAGTAGAGATTGGGACTAGGGGTTTTGTAAAGTAAAGTCTACTACAGTGTTGCTGGGTGAATTTAGGTTGTGTATTGAGTCATGAAGGAAAGAGCTGAAAGTCAATGGTTGTGGATAAGAAGGGCTGATGTTGGGTGCTGTAGGGCAGTATGATTATAGGCCTGGCATGGGGATAGTTATAGGCTGTGTATATGATGAAATTTCATGAAGTGAGCTTGGAGGGGAGTGGGTCTGGGACACCAGACTTGTTGAGCCTTCATAGTTGGCTATAATAAAGAATATAGTATATAAAATAGTATAAACAGTATAGTATAATAAACAGTATAGTATATACTATATAGTATATAGTGTATACATTACAGTGGTCGGTATATTATAGAGTTTATTATAATAAACAGTATAGTATAATAAACAGTATAGTATATAGTGTAGAGTTTACAGTAGTAGTTTGAAATGTACTATAGTACTATATTAATCACATGTACTGACTGTCTGTAAACAGTGTAGTATAATAAACAGTATAGTATAGTATAGTATAGTATAGTATAGTATAGTATAATAAACAGTATAGTATAGAGTTTATTATAACAGTACAGTATAGTATAATAAACAGTATAGTATAATAAACAGTATAGTATAGTGTTTATTATAACAGTACAGTATAGTATAATAAACAGTATCGTATAATAAACAGTATAGTATAGAGTTTATTTTAATAAACAGTATAGTATAATAAACAGTATAGTATATAGTGTAGAGTTTACAGTAGTAGTTTGAAATGTACTATAGTACTATATTAATCACATGTACTGACTGTCTGTAAACAGTGTAGTATAATAAACAGTATAGTATAGTATAGTATAATAAACAGTATAGTATAGAGTTTATTATAATATACAGTATATTATAGTATAATAAACA
>CM067503.1:31162213-31172213 GCA_034509495.1 Acestrorhynchus altus | reverse complement strand
GCAGAGATGGGTAATTCTGGTCCTTCTTGCACAGTTTGCTTATTACTCTCCCTAACATGCCCACCAAACCTGCCAATTGACTCTTACAACTATAGTTCCACACTTATTGGGCAGTTACTGCTTTCTAGCCTTTAGTCTAGTTCATCTAACAATGAACCATCTTACAATTGTGGTCACATAATTCGCAAATTGTCGGTGAGCACTCCAGCTCAGAGAGTGGATAAAATGTACTTGTTTCCACTTTATTAAAAAAATATAAATGCCAAAGGACTTTTCGTGCATGTTTACTGTACACGTTCAACCTGCATGCAGACTCCAACTGATCAGTGAGAGGGGCACGGCTAATGTCACTGACAGATATTCGTTTACAGAGGAAAATAAGAAAGAAGGGACCGTTTGCTCTCTTTCTTTGCTCACAGTGTCCACATTTCATAATAAAAGTCCTGAGAATGGATAATATGGATGCATATTCAAAAATAATCAATCACTTCAAATAGTTCATCACAAACAATCTGAATGATCAATTTCCAACCGGATTTCTGAGATGTAAAACAAAAGTACATTTTTGATCAGAACATGGTCAAATTCATACAAATATTTAAATAATAAAAATGGTGAATAAAAGTCTGAAAACTACAAAGACATTACACAAAACTGGCCTAGGGTTCTTCGTCAGCTGGCAAGTTCAATCAGGTGGAACACAAAACTGCAAGAGTCTGGTTTTCCAGGACTGGGATTGCTTACCCCTGCCATAGAGCATAGCTGGCCTCTATCTTTGGGTGAGTGTTTCTAAAATCCCTAACTTGACCTCATCTGCCCATATTGTGTGTTTGTGTGTGTGTGTGTCCATTGGTAGGAGGTATCTTGAGGAGGAGTTTATCTTGCGTGTGATGGCTCAGCTGGCTCTGGCGTTGAAGGAGTGTCATGACCGAAGCATCGGAGGCAGCACAGTTCTGCACCGCGACCTCAAACCTGCCAACATCTTCCTTGATGCCAAACAGAATGTAAAGCTTGGCGATTTTGGCCTGGCGAGAATACTCCAACATGAAACGAGCTTTGCTAAAACCTTTGTGGGAACTCCGTATTACATGTCTCCAGTAAGTCTCCTTTGAAAATTAAAACATAATCTTGTTCCATGACCTTTAATAGTTAGGAGCACAACAAAGCACTGAAGTGACACTGACATGGAGATGGTGTTGGTCTGTTTTGCTGAAACAACAGTGCTGCTGGGGTTTTTAAACACAGTGTCCACTCTATTAGACCTACCTCGTTGCTCCACCGAGGAGCTTGTAGATGTAAAGTCAGAGACTGAAGCTGATCTGTTTCTGCGCAGTTTGTTTTGGCCATCCTCTAATCAGTCATTGCTGCCTGCAGGATGCTGGTTGGTGGACTGTTCTCAGTCCTGCAGTGACATTAAGTGGTTTAAACACTCCAGCAGCACTGCTGTGTTTGATCCACTCATACCAGTACAACACACACTAACACACCATGTCAGTGTCACTGCAGTGCTAAGAATGACCCACCACCCACATAATCCCTGTTCTGTGGTGGTCCTGTGGGGTCCTGACCATTGAAGATCAGGGTGAAAGGAGGATAACAGAGTATACAGATAAACAAATGGACTACAGTCTGTAATTAAAGAACTACAAAGTGCTCCTGTATGGTCAGAGGAGCCGATAAAATGTACAGTGGATTTAGAAACCAGAAGGTGGTCGTTATATTATGTTACTTTAATTTTATTTACAATGTTTTTTATTTTTTTGTTTTCCTTCAACAGGAACAAATGAATCGCATGTCATACAATGAGAAGTCTGATATCTGGTCCTTAGGATGTTTGTTGTATGAGCTTTGTGCTTTGTCGTGAGTATTAACATCTTTATCGTGAGCAGTAGTGAGTAGCTTCCTTAGTTTGTGCATTCATTTAAAGAGTAAATTCTTTTCAGTCCCCCGTTCACAGCGTATAACCAAAAGGAGCTGGCAGAAAAAATCAAAGAGGGGAAGTTTAGAAGAATCCCATATCGATACTCGGAGGAGCTCAACACACTTCTGTCCAGAATGCTTCATTTAAAGGTCTGTTTTGTGTCCTTTGTCTCCTTTGTGTCCTTTATAATCCATTCTATACGGTTAAGAAGTATCTTGAAGAAAGGCTTTATACAAACAAAGTGGGGGGAAAAATAAATAACGAGTTACAAGAACAATAAATTAAATCCCTGAATGATCCCAAGCCGGTCCAGATTTCCCTGGAGTGAAGTTCTGATAAGGGGACCTCCTACCTGAACTATGAACCAATGTACAATGGGGTTCTATTGCATGGGCTGTGAAATGAACATTATTAATGGTAGTACTGTAGTTAGGAGTGTGTAGAACTGAAGTGTGGTTCTACAGACAGGGTTAACGGATTAATCATTGAACACAGTGTGTTCAGCAGATGTTCTGAGCTCATCTGGTTCACCACCTTGGGATGCTTTGTGCACCACTAATTGCACACTAATAGAGAACCATTCCTGTTTAGGCTGGAGAGTGGATCAGAAACATTGGTGCTGCTGGAATGTTTTCACATTGTGTCCAATAATTGTTCCCCTGTGGTACATGTACCACAGTTTGAGAACCAATGCATTAGACTAATACCAAGTCCTCAAGAAGTGCTGAGGTCAAACCTGAATAGTCCAGGAAATCAGTTTTCTCAGTAGGCAGGATGTGCGCAATGTCCAGTGTTGCGTTCTGTACAGTTGTTGGGTGTGAACTGATTTCTTGGTCACAAACTGGTGAAATGAAGTAAGATGTTCTTTTATTGTGAGTTAACAGCATTCGTCTCTCTTTTTTAGGACTATCTTCGTCCTTCTGTGGACTCCATTCTGCAGAGTAGTTTAATCTCTTGCTACGTGGCAGCGGAGCAACAGAAGGCTGAGGTGAGGCAGCGACGGAGGTCAGGTGACTCTGGACAGAACAAACCACTGGAGGCCCCTGATTCCGCTGAACTGCGGCTGAAGGAACAGGCACTAAGGGAGAGAGAGCAGGCTCTAAAGGAGCGAGAGAGGAGACTGGAGCGTGAGTCTCCTGTATTTACTCTTCACTTCCCACCTTAAAGCAGAGATTGAGCCCAAGTGTGGCTTTTGGCATTTTGGTGTAATTTGATAAAGAAAAAATGATGTAAAAATGCAGGTTTAGTTCGGTGCAGTGCTAAGCAGGGGGTTATGTGTTTTAAAGCTCCAGTGTAAAACTAAATATCCCAATGAATGATGATATATGATGCAAAAATATATATATTTTTTGTCTTTTTACTATATTTAAACATACTGAACTTGGGTGTGGAGAGGAACAGAGTAAAGGAGGAGCTGAGAGCAGGGGGCGGAGCAGTGTGAGGAAGCAGAAAGGTTTTCTGCAAGATTAAAACAGAACGTTGTTTAAAAATATAAAAATTCAATTGAAATTTTATTGATTCAGCCCGTATCCCGCTCTGTTTGTCCCAATATCGTGAGTTGAGTCAGTTGCATATGAGCAGGGAAATGACCAAACCATGCTAGACCCTGGCTCTCTGAGACCAGGAGGTGGCATTTTGCTCTTTTTCTTCTCCTCAGTTTAAATCCTCCCAGAGGATTTGCTGTGCATGCATAAAGATCAGAGATGGTAGTAACAAAGCAAATGTACTTACCTATTTTTTTCTATAAAATTTTGAAGTTGTAATTTTGATAACCCACTGGGACCCACTCTGGGTTACAGTCCGAATCACTCTCCTAGTATAGCGTACACTGTATTGACGTTATCGTTTTCTTCCCCTCTTCTAACAGAAAAGGAGCAGGAATTGTGCATCAGAGAGACACTAGCGAATGAGAAGCTTGCCAGGTAAACCTTTTTAGGCCAGGATTAAATCTAAAACTATTGATTAATTTGATTAGTACTTATTTGTTATGACCTTTTCTCCATCGCATTTTAGTCTAAAACGAAATCAATGTCTTAAGTATTGAAATTGTTCTCTTATGGATGAATGGATAAAATACCACCGGTTTAAAGGACCAGTATTTTAGTGTCAAGGTTACCTGAGCCTGAATTAAAAGGACTTGAATTTTTGACCACATTGTGTGGACTGACTTTTATTGTTTTGCTTCACCAACAGAGCAGAGAACTTATTGAAATCCTATAGCCTGGTCAGGCAGCAGAGGGCGCCACATCCATTCTGTTCGGATGCAATAGGTATGGAAGTGAAGCGAAGGCCATTAGACCCTCTGAACACAGACAACCTCTGAGCAGCTGTTGTGTGTGTGTGTATTTATGTGTGTATTTATGTGTGTATTTATGTGTGTATTTATGTGTGTATTTATACATGTATTGTGAGTGTAAAGGTGCTGTGTGGATTTTTATGCTTTAATAGTTTTAAATGAACACTATTAACAACAAATAAAGGATGGAAAATTTTAGTGTGCACCAGTGGAGCTTTATTTTCTTATTTTAAAGTGGCTCCAGTTATCCAGTCATCCCTATACATGCATACAAAAATGCTGCTTGGGAGTGGACATGCGGAGTTTCCCTTGGTGTGATTAACATACCAGTGTTCAATTCATAACTAGTGAATAAATGTATTATTAACCATTTATGTATGTAATTCCCAGCCAGTGTGCTTGAACAGTAAATTCATGGTTGTCGAGCAACAGTTTCTATTTTGGTGGTGCATTATAGATTCCATTGATGTGTGGAGTCACATTTTGTGTTTAGCAAATGCCTTTCACCACAGTTCAACTAAGATTTCAAAGCTGGATCGTTTCAAAGTGATTGTGTGCATTCCTTCACTTTACACCCTATTGACTGGTACATGGTTTGTGGTGATAATTTTGTTTTCTTGACTTCCAGATGACAGAAGTCCAAGTGAGAACACCTCTCCAGGGAAGAAGAAGGTCCACTTTGCAGGCGATAGCAAGGAGAACCTGAAGCCTGAGCAGAAACCTTGTGTGCATGTGCAGGAGCATGCGTTTCCTAAGAGACTGCAGACAGCCAATACCTATTTGGAGCACTACCTACTGAAAAGCAGGCCCATGCAGGGCATTCGCTAGCCTCATCCAGCCGGAGTTTAGGCTGGGTCGCAGGATGCCATCCAGTGTATCATGTGACGGCGTTCACAACACATAATTACAAAAGCATTGTAGAGTTCATGAAGCAGCTGCTATAGGCTTGTGTGAGCATCATGCTTATAGGGGTCACTTATAGATCACAAGGGCAAACCTTTCTGCTGTTATTTTAGTGTTTCTCAGTGGCATTGCTGATGTGTCGGACAGACCACAGAGCAGCTCATATGGCTTGATATTTTCATATTCACACAAAAACACACCCCTTAAAAAGGAGCTACACCAATCTACCCAAAATATCCAACACAATTCAGCAGTAGCAGTTACATTAAGTGGAGGTTTGGATTGAAATGGTTAATTGACTGAAATGAGATTTCTTCATGGTGGTAACTAATAGGAACCCAGGGTCACCACAGGTACACCTTCACTGATCAACCATAACATTATGACCACCTCCTTGTTTCTGCACTCAGTGTCCATTTTATACCATACAGGGGCCGTTTGTAGTTCTTTAGTTTCAGGCTGTAGTCTGTCTGTCGTTTAATTTAAATGCTGGGTCATTCTCAGCGCTGCAGTGACACTGACGTTGTAGTGGTGTTTTAATGTGTGTTGTGCTGGTAGAAGTGGATCAGACACAATAGTGCTGCTGGTGTGTTCCAACCCCTCAGTATCTCTGCTGGACTGAGAACAGTCCACCAACTAGAAATAGCCATCCAACAGTGTTCTGTGTGCATTGATGAAGGACTAGAGGTCCTTGATCAGATGAGCTGCTGTCTCTGACTTTACATCAACTAGGTAGGAGTGTCCAGTAGACTGGACAGTGAGTGGGGACGATTAAAAACTCCTCCAGCAATGCTGTGTCTGATCCACTCATACCAGCGCAACACAATCTTAATACATCAACACTATCCACATAATCCATGGTGGTCCTGTGGGGGTCCTAACCAATGAAGATCAGGGTGAAAGAGAAACAGATGGACTACAGTCTGTAATTATAGAACTACAAAGGTGCTCCTGTGTGGTAAGAGGAGCTGATGAATTGGACAGTAAGAGTAATGTCGTGGTTGATAAGTGTGTTTTGGATCCAAATCGTTTCAAAGCCCTGTTTTGTTTAAGGTATAAAATATTTAATTGTGTAATGGCATTGTGAGAGAGGTTTTAGAGACATTCAGCTCTTCAGAAGTTCTGGATGCTTTACTGGATGGAAAATTGCACAACAAACCTGCACTGAATGAGTGTTTACATCTCAGCCAATTCAATATGCGACAATCCATATGGTTGATTTTAATAAAACATCCAGAAAGATGACAATCGCACCAAAGGAATGTGAGTGAATATGGCAGAGAACACTCTGTGGTTGGTTGGGGTGTGTGTGACAGTGTGTCCAGTGTGAATGTTTCTCAGCTTTGTTCCTACTGAACAGGCTTGAGCTCAGGCTTGCCTTATCTGGCTGAACTGAGAAACTGCTTTATGAAACTAGCCTCTGGATTTTACATTTTAGCCAGATCACCTGAACTCAATGTTAATCATGTCCGGTAGAACACACTGTCCAGTCGAGGAGACTTAAGGAACATTCTCATTGGATAGTCCTCACTTTAGGTTTATATTCTCCAGCTGATTAGGAAACCAATCTCCCTGCTCCAAACTATACAGTCAGCCTGGGCTGCATCTGTGGTCTAAAGCAAACGGACATTCAGCACATCAAACTGGAAAACATGGCTGTATATGTAGCTTTAATTTATATTTTGTACAGTGCTTCATATCACATATTTAAAGAAATGTCATTGGTAAATGCAGTGTGGCCACAGGCCTCACACTGGATCTATTTTATTGCGTTAGTTGTGTGTGATTGAGAGTGCTGACTTGTTGGAAGCCTGTGTGAGCTGTAGGAGTTTGCAGGGAAGTTCTGAGTGTGTTTTAGTGTGAATAAAAGAAAACATGTGCAGACCACTTTAATGCCATGGTGCTCAGTGTTTTGGTGCGTGGTTTGGATGATGGGGTTTACAGTGATTTCATTCTAAAGCAAAGCACTCATTCACACACTGAAGAGTCAAAACACGAGGAGACACATGATCCCGATGATCCTGTGGTTTAATGTGTTTAACCACAAGGAAGGTCTTTTTGCAGGTGCTGTATTGAAAGGGATAACACACATACAGAGGGATTAACTAACAGCAAATGAAGGTCAAATAGTTGTAAAGGTATAATTCATGTGTAATACTTTTGGGGGACATAAATATATACTAAAATCTTCCAATCAGCCATAACATTAAGACACTGACGTGGCGTGCTATGCTCTGCTCGTCCGAGTGAATCGGATAACTTTTTTGATCTTGGTGGTGTGTCAGTGTGTGTCAGCTGGTATGAGTGGATCAGACACAGCAGTGCTGCTGTACAGGTTGTGTTGGTCATCCTCTAGTCCTTCATCAGTGCTCACAGGACACTGAGGGGTTTAAACACTACAGCAGCACTGCTGTGTCTGATCCACCCGTGGACTACAGTCAGTAATTATTGAACAACAAATTGCTGCTGTTTGGTTAAATATTTAGCTATAAATGAGTAAATATTAATATCATGAAACAACAAACAGATAAAACAGAGCTATATTTAGCTACTCGAAATGTAAATCCTGAATGAGTTTCAGACAGAAACCTTTTTGTAAATGTCCTTCAACTCTTACACTCATCAGATATGTGGAGAAAGCAGACAGACGTGGTGGGTGACAACGTTCTCGGAAGGACTGACCTTATTGTCAGTAAAGTGTCTGCATAGAGGCACTGTTAGAGCAGTAGGAGAGGAAGAATGAACAGGGTGGAGAGGAAAAAGTGCCTGAAGGCTAAAACCTTTTTAGGAAACAGGAACTTCAGCTGAGAACGAGAGCTGCGTCACACTGACATGACATTACATGAGTGTGAGATTGCACACGGTCCTGAAAACACACGTGAACAAAACTATTTATTTATTTATAAATAAAACTCGAAATCTCCGTGTGGTGTGTATTTCTGGAGAAGGAATACCTGTGGGTGCTAACACACCTACATTGGTAGTTTTTTTTTTATGTTTAATTTATATATGTATTTTCATTTTAGTTTGTTTTTAGTAGGGATTTAGTTCACATATCAGCACCATCACAGAGACTAATCCACAGAAAATAACAAAGTGTTATTCCTATATTATGTTTGCTCTCTCTCTCTCTCTCTCTCTCTCTCTCTCTCAAATATTGTTCACAAATTTGTCTAAATCAGTGTTAGTGAGCATTTTGATGACTTTGATGAGGACATCTAGCATGCAGATGAGCTTCCTTGAGATTATGCCAAAATTATTTGGTTGTTAAGTGTCCTTTTATTGTGACCAGCCTAAGGCACATCTGTGCAATAACCATGTCGTCTTATAAGCATCTTAATATGCCACACTTGTAAGGTGGATGGATCATCTCGGTAAAGGAGACATGCTCACCAACACAGACTTCTGTGAATAATATTTGAGGGAAAAAGGCCTTTTATGTACATAGAAAAAGTCTTAAGGTTGAGTTCAGCAAAATGGGAAAACAGAAGTGTGGCATTTTTGGTCAGTGTGTGTGTGTGTGTGTGTGTGAGAGAGAGAGAGAGAGTGATCTAGGACACAGCACTCAGTCGGGTTGTTAGAGGTGATGAGACACTGGTGGGACAGTGGTAAGATGAGAGGGTCCTGTGCACACGCTCTCTGTTTTTTGAGCACTGTCTGCTTCGTGCCACTTGCAAAGAAATCTCATGTAACTAAATCCAGAGAGGGTGCTTTGATCTCAGCCTGCAGGGAGGGTCTACAAATTACCCACCCCTCACACTTCAATAAAAACTAACAGAACAGGGCAGGGTTCCCCAACAGCCTTCCAGTACAAGGATTAACTACAAAGCTCAGACCAGTGATTTAACCTTTAGGCCTCTAGGCCAATTTTGTGGGGTATTTTTGTAGTTTAACGTACTTTTATTCACCAAATAATTAGATAATTATTTATAGGATACAGTCACCGATGCCAGGTTTTCTTTTCGGGAGATGAATTGATTTGATCATGTTTTGATAAAAACACTGATTTTTGCTGATAAGGACTTAAAAACACTCTATATCTCAGAAATCCTGTTGTAAACTGTTCATCCAGAGTGTATTTGAGTGGTACAAATAAAATAAAAGCAACAAAAGAGGACATCCTTCCCTTCTTATTTTCCTTTATAACCCAATATCTGGGTCAGTCACATCATTATCCCCGCCCCTCTTGCTGATCAGTCTGTCAGTATACAGGTTGAGCACATACACATGGACAGACCAGTAAACATGCACTTGAAGCTCCTTTGGCAAGGTTGTGGATGTGACACTCAGGTCCAGTAGGGTGCCTCTGTCGCATTCTTAACCCCTGTGATTCAGGGGTTGCTCTCTCCTGTAGCTTGCCTGACCCTGCCTTCTAAGCTAGGATATATGGAGACAATGATTTCATTGTATTGTACAAGTATAAATGTATCAGGGATGGACTAGCTATGGGGAGGACCAGGAGGACTGGTGGGGTACTGAGAAGGGACTGGTCAACGGAGGAACTGACCAAAAGCACTCCCAACCCCCACCCCTGCCTGGATTAAGGCAAGGACCAATCAATGGGGACCCACCCTGGGCCTGTCCCCCATCCCCCAGGGATGGACTGGCCATTGTGGGCCACTATGGGTGTGGACTGCTGAGACAGTTAAGGGGCTGGTTAAACTGATCAAATGGAGCTACGTACCAAAACAAACATTATAAACTGTGAAACTGAATTCAGTGCTCAAAGACATATGATTGAATGTTTTAAATTCTAAAGGAAATGCACATATAACTTAACCTGATTTACTCATGAAAACAAACTCATAATTATTTTTTTAGTAAATCTAAACATTATTTTTCACAGAAATATATTATATAGTAGTTTTATTTCATAAATG
>CM067503.1:31109713-31157213 GCA_034509495.1 Acestrorhynchus altus | reverse complement strand
CTTTGTGTAAGAATGCATAATTAGTTAATTACATGATAATAAATGATTGATAATTTTATGATTCAGTGTCATTTAAACAGCATGATGAATTGTTTACAGTACAGCGTGAATCCGTGACTACCTGTGGCTGATGGCCTGTTTAAGCATCATGTATTTGTGTTGAAAAAATACAAAAATATAAGCACAAATGTGCGTATCGGGGTTTATCGGGTGTTCTTGGCCCTGTGTTTACCAAAATCGTATTTGCATTCGTCTGATTTGTAGCTAAAAAATTTGAATCCGACGGATGCGGATTTTCCTCAGCTCCGTCACATCCCTAGTTATTATCAGATTCTATAATTTATTTTACTCAAAATTTTGAAACAGAGAGCAATGTTAATATTGGGACACACTGGATCACTGACTTCTGTTGAAATTGGGTGAAAATATTATTTAATATTGCAGTATATATATCGCAGTGTCGCAGTGCCCCCCATCATCAGTAATCCAGTTTCACTTTTCGATACAGTGAATTATTTTTTATACTGCATCAAAATTGTTACACCATGAGACGTTGCTTCATGTCTTTTCTTTTTGCTAATCCAGAACTTTATTTATTCTTTAATTCAACATGTTTATGTAAAAAAATTAACATGATCATTTAAGCATCATTATGTGAGAACTGCCATGCCTTGCTCATGGGCTCCCCCTAGAGTCAGGTTGTGTAATCATTGAGAGACGAACTTGAGCCACAATGAATGAAAAATGAATACTTTTGCAAGTGACTGTATAAACCGACCACACATATCATTCTGACCATCTCCTCAGGAGCACTTTGTAGTTCTATAATTACAGACTGTATTACATCTGTTTGTCTGCATACTTTTCCTCTTTTCATCCTGATCTTCAATGCGTCCTGTGAGCCCAGGTGAAGGGCTACAAGATGGCCAACACAAACTGTGCAGAAACAGATGAGCTCCTTTCTCTTACAAGGTGGAGCAACAATGTAGGAGTGTCTAATAGAGTGGGCGGTGAGTGGACAAAATGTTTAAACACTCCAGCAGAACTGCTGTGTCGCTGAGAATGGTCCCACACCGACATAATACCTGCTCCGTGGGGTCCTGACTATTGAAGATCCGGGTGAAGGGAGGTTAACAAAGTATGCAGAGAAACAGATGGATTACAGTCTGTAATTATAGAACTACAAAGTGCTCCTGTATGGAAAGAGGAGCTGCTGGAATAATGTTATGGTTGATCTGTTTATGTAAATGAGTTCTGTGCAGTATTGAAACGTCTTTAAAATCAGTCCTGAAACACTCAGTAAAACGTTCTTGTGAACAGGAGGGGCTAAACATGGTTATTAATGATGTTACTACATCGAAAGGTTTTATAATCACCTTGCGTCAAACATGCATAAAAAAAACGGCCAGCTGGGACTGTGAGTCATTCTGTGACACATTTCCACCCCTTCATAACACAGCAAGCTTAGTCAGTCTGCCTAGTACCATCTCACACACACGCACACACACACACACACACACACACACACACACACACACACACACACACACACACACACACACACACAGTGCATTGCATGAGTACCCACTCACCTTCATTGGCTTCGTTGACCTTCTGTAGAGTCACAGATTTGACTGTTCTGGCCGTAAATCACCGCCCAATTATGCATGTTTCAATTTATGAGCTCTGCACAGCTGCAGCTAATGTATGAAATAAGAATATTATGACTTGATGACTTGAAAGGGTTTTTCCCATATGACAAAAACTGAATTCAATTAATGTCTGTGTTGAAATCATTCCTATAATGTAATCTATCAGGCAGAGCAGCTCCAGTGTTTTAGCTAAACTACTAGTTTGGAGAAGGTCTTTCTTTGACACATGCAAGGTAACCCAGAACTTTTCTGGACATTACTCAGAGGAGCTGTATGTTTGAATGTAAATGCCCAGATCAGTTGTACTGGATATTACCATGGCTTTCCCCAGCCCCTCAGTACAAAATCCAATTAATGTCAGAGTGAGCTCATGTGAATGGAGCAGGTCATGTGAATGGAGCAGGTCAGAGGGGGACTCTGGACAAACTACTCTTATATCATTGATAAGGGAACTCCTGGATCTCTAACTGTCTGCTGTAATGCTCAGGTGTAGTGGAGTGATGGATTGATGATAGTTTGATGGTGGTTATAATATATTTACCTTTATGACATTTAGCAGATGCCCTTATCCAGAGCGACTAACAAAAGTGCTTTGTTGTTCACTCCTTACTGTTCACTTCCTTAGCTAGTAGATGAGGCTAGAATCCAGAGATTCCTCGCACTTGGATCCTGTCAAAATAACAAATGTCAAATTGGGGACTGACAAGATTTAGAATAAGTTTTTATGCAGTTAAATACTCTTGAAAGAGATGGGTCTTCAGAATGTGTTTTTGAACACAGTGAGGAACTCAGCTGGTCGGACCCCCAGGGAAGTTCATTTCCAGAGTCTGGATGCATGTTTTCCTTGCAACTTGAGAGCTGAGCTGTACTTGAAGTAACAGTAAAAGATTCAGCAGTAACAGTAGCAGAAAATTAGGGTCCATGTGAATTTCTACATAGTTGGTGATGGCAGGTGGGCAACTAGTCCATGTCCAGTAGCCAGAAGGTGGGCAGTCAGTGTGTTGAGGGTGGCAGCGGAGCTCGAGGTCCGTCTCAGATGGGGTGGCACGGGAGCGTGAGATCAGCTTCTGATGGGGTAGCAGGTGAGCTCAAGGTTAGCCTTCTGTCAGCCCGGGCTGGTGGGCTGTCGTTAACTTACGAAAGGTAGCAAGTCGTGTAGTGAGAACGCATCTAACCGAAAATTGTCACGTAAAAATGTCTATGGTTTATTCATGACTCAGTAGATGTAATATTTTACATAAGCAGCCACAGTACAGATCGTGGTGAATTCAATGTTTTAAAGTAACTGGGAGCTGAAAGGTCCTGGTTAAGATTCAGAAGCTGCTCTACACTAATGTCACCCAACCTGGCTCCCCTCTACCCTACTGCCCTCTGTCTGATGCTGTCCTCATTGGGAACTTTGATTGATTGTATGATGGTGTAAATATATTGAGAGAGAAATATAATGGTCAGAATTTATTTAGGCTGCATCACAGTTTACTAAATATAGTAAATATAATAAATGACAGGTATCTGTTATTGCTGATTTTAAACGTGAACTATAAAAAATGACATGGGTCTCTCACATGGTAAACATTGTAGTCTGTCCAGCATAGACGTTCTAGCTTTTTCTGCAGTTTGTTTTGGTCATCCTCTAGTCCTTCACACATTCCACATAATATCTGCTCTGTGGTGGTCATAATGTTATGGCTGATCACGTATAGTTTACATAAAGTAACTACAGTATTAAAATGTTTATGCCGTTTAAACCCCGGGTTATTTAGAAATGCAGAACTCGTTGATAAACACAGCTGTACAGCCTATTCTTTAACCAGGTCACAGTGACAAAAGTGTCCAGTTATAAACCAGGTTGCCTCACACTTGCAGTACGTAGCAAAACGTCAGGAATCTGCTACTGCTGATCTCCATTATGAACTGTAAGTCATGAAGTCATAATCAGTAAATAATTAACTTGTAGAAACGTTATTGTTCATGATCCTTAGCACCCAATAGAAGGCTCACACGGCTTTGAAAAGCTGCATGTACAGAAAATCTTTTGGTCTTAACCTTGTTTTGTCTTTTTTTTCTTATTGCTCTTTTCATCCCTTATAGACTCGTCCCATAGTGGCTGTGTGGATGTCCAGATAAACGGCAATGCTCCCTATGATGACCTGGAGCAGGACCACAGCCACGATTCAGCCTCTCAGCTCAACATGCGGGGCGTTTTCCTGCATGTTCTGGGTGACGCTCTGGGCTCTGTCATCGTTGTCATCAATGCCATCATTTTCACTTTCGTCTGGCAGCCCTGTGAACCTGGGGTACCCTGCATTAACCCCTGTGTCAACAGCCACTGCACTGACCACCAGCATATCAACCACACTGTGGTGGGGCTGCTGGACAGTGACCATGGCAACCAAAGTAGTCTTGAGGACATGCCTGCACATCTGGCCACAGCTGGACCATGCTGGGTGCTTTACCTGGACCCCACACTGTGTGTTATCATGGTTTGCATCCTCTTGTACACAACGTACCCACTGTTGAAGGAGTCTGCGCTGATCCTGCTGCAGACAGTGCCCAAGCAGATCGACATGCACAGCCTGAATTCAAGGCTGCGAGAGCTGGAGGGTGTCCTGGCTGTCCACGAGCTGCACATTTGGCAGTTGGCCGGAAGTCGCATCATTGCCACTGCGCACATCAAATGCCACGACCCCGCTACTTACATGGATGTGGCCAAGCGCATCAAAGCCTTCTTCCATGACGAGGGAATCCACGCCACCACCATCCAGCCAGAGTTTGTTACTGTCAATTCTGAGTCACGCGCTTCCCTCTGCGAGCTGTCCTGCAGGACACAGTGTGCAACAAAACAGTGCTGTGGCTCTGGGGATGGACAGAAACCAGCTGAAATACCCGCAGCTGCTGTTGCTGGGGGCAACGCGGCAGTTGCCTCCACCTCAGCCATGTTGGAAGTCATCAATGAGTCGCTGGAGAATGCAGTTAGAGAGCAGGAGGGCAAAGGTCAGGGAGCACCCAGGGCCGAGCAGGATGTGGTCATCGCCAGAGATGTGGAGTCGTCTTTATAAGAGAGAAAATGAAAGAAAAGAAGAGAAATGGTGCAATCTTTAAAGGGACCCCAAATCACCGATGTATTTGAATGGACCTAATGGTCAAAGAAAGCACTCTTGTTCACATGAGAAAACAATTTGCTGTTCACACACACACACACACACACACATGCACACACACACACACACTGACTCAGCCAAAGCATTATGACCACTTCCCACTTCTTTCTACACTCTCTGTCCATTTTATCAGCTCCTCTTAACATGCAGGAGCATTTCGTGGTTCTACAATTACAGACTGTAGTCCATCTGTTTGTCGGTATACTTTATCCTCCTTTCACCCTGATTTTCAGTGCTCACCAGCCACATATTACCTGCTCTGTGGGGGTCCTGGACCCAGGTAATATGTGGCTGGTGGGTCCTTCTCAGCACTACAGTGACAATGACCGTTGCACTAGTACAAGTGGATCAGACACAGCAGTGCTGCTGGAGTGTTTAAACATCTCAATGTCACCGAGCATAGTCAGAGAACCAGAAATATCCTGCCAACAGCATCCTATAGCCAGCACAGCACACTAACAAATCACTGTGTCAGTGTCACCACAGTGCTGAGAATGACACACCACCCACGTAATACCTGCTCTGTGGTGGTCCTGTGTGCTCCTGACAATTGAAGATCTGGGTGAAATGAGGATAACAAAGGATGCAGATGGAAGAGTCAGATGGACTACAGTCTTTTATAGAACTACACAGTTCTCCTGTATGATCAGGGGACCTGATGAAAAGGACAATAGATACAAGGTCATACTGTCATGGCTGATCAGTATACATGAGTATTTTGGCACTCCTGGTCAAATTGCTAGTTTTGTTGATTATAAATAAGTGAACAAATCATTTACAGGATTAAATAATATCAGACATTTTCTACTATTTATCTGAAGAAAAAAATATTCTGGAAACAGTAACAGTGTAGTAAAATGTTTGTTACTGTGCCTTTGTAGCAGTTGTTCCTTGTTTACACTTACAAAAAATCAACAATATGTAATTTGTTCAGGGGATCCCAAACTGTTGCTTAACCACTGAATGTGTATATGTATGTGTATAACACACACACACACACACACACACACACACACACACACACACACACACACACACACACTCACACTCACACTCAGGCACCTCCAGACCTGTTAACTGACTTTTGATTCTGTCTCATACACAAACCCACACCACCTCTGGACCTTGAGCCCTTACTGCAAGTTACTGTGGCAGCAGAACTGAAGATTATAGTTTAGATGACCTCTGACCTCGGGCCGCCGAAGTACGGCCTGCTGCATGTGTGTGTTTTGGAGCGCTGTGTTGTGAAGCATCGTCCCAGTTCGATGTGTGTGCGTATGCCAAAGCTTCTCTGTTGCAGATGTTCGAGTCTTCTTGTGAATCTTGTGCAACAAGCACATGAAAACTGCAAATAGACCTGCTGGTCCAAGTAGGACTTTTATATTACCAATATTATTAGTAGTAGTATTATTACTATTACTATTATTATTATTATTATTGTTATTAATAAGATCCCCACTCCTCCCCTAACCCAACCCTCCATACAGTTTATTTCCTCTGCTGCCTGCAATTATTTTGTGGCAGAAATAATTTATGTATTTAAGTTATTTAGTAATTAAATATTTTCTTTCCAGAAGCTTTTATAATGTTTAGATTTGGTAATAAGAAAAAAACAAAAACAAAAGGGCGTGGGAATTGTCTGCCTCTTTTAAAGCAAACTACTATGCTGTAATGTAGAGTTATTTTTTTAGTAGTCATGTTTTTTACTCCAGTGTTGAGACTCAGCACTCTCTTTCTTAGCAGAATTCTTTGTATTTCTGTCCTGAATGCGGTGTCCGTACTTCACCAAGCCTTTAACTGAAAATAGTTTGAAGCCACACTGAAATGGGGGAGTAGAGTAGCTGCTGCTTCTTTACGCAGTTATTATGGAAAAGCTGATGCCTTGTCGTGTCGTCTTGTCACTTGAGCAGAAGTTGCAGAAATGTTCACCCCAATGTTTGTCAGATGATGCTGGATTTAAAGAGACGAAAATATGCTGTTTTCCCGAATGTCTGCCTAATTCTGTGGTTTAAACGTACACAGATCAGCCATTTCTACGCTCACATTTTATCAGCTCCACTGACCAGTTCTATAGTTACAGACTGTAGTTTGTCTGTTTCTCTGCATACTTCATTATCCTCCTTGTAGCCTGTTCTTCAAAGGTCAAGACCACCACAAAGTATTGAGTGGGTGGTGGGTCATTCTCAGGATTCTCAGTGTGTGTTGTGCTGGACATTTCTGGTTGTTGGACTGTTCTCAGTCTAACAGTGACACTTGGGGGAGTTTAAACACTCTAGCAGCACTGCTGTCTGATTAACTTGTATCAGGACCCATCACCCATATAATACCTGCTCTGTGGTGGTCCTGTGGGGTCCTGACCATTTGAAAAAACAGGGTCTATAACAGACTTTATCGAAGTTCAAAGTTCTTCTGTATGGTAAGAGGAGCTGATCAAATGGACAGTGAGTGTAGAAACAAGGCGGTCATAATGTTATAGATGATATAACTAAAGTACATTGTTCTGTTCACCACTATTGTGAACAATTCCGAGTCACTTTCTTTGCATCTTAGCCATTCGATTACACGACATTCTTGCATTTCCATTTTGTGTTTTCAAGGGACCTTGTCAGCTTTAGCTGTTTCTCAGAAACATTCGTATGATAACTTGCATGACCAAACCTTAGGTAGCTTACTAACCAGAATGCAGAGTTGGACAGTGAATGACACTATTGTTTAAACCAAAACATGAGGGAGACTGAGAGTCTACATGGGAAGCTGGAGTTTCTAGTGGGATTTTGACCTCAGGTTAAAGGGTTATTTGGGGCTTTGTGTGCTATGCAGGCTCTGATGAAAAAAGATTCACTGTATTTAATTTGATTCAGATGTGTGCAGCATTTCAACATTAATCATATACGCCGATTAACATTATAACCACCTCCTTGTTTCTACTCGCAGTGTCCATTTTATCAGCTCCTCTGACCTTTACTTTAGTCCATCTTTCTCTCTGTTTAATTTGTTAAACTCCTTTTACCCTAATCCTCAATGACCAGGACCACCACAGAGCTGGTATTATCGAAGTGGTGGATCATTCTGTTGGCTGGATATTTCTGGTTGGTGGACTGATTTCAGTCCAGCAGTGACATTTGAGGGGTTTAAAAACTCCAGCAGCACTGCTGTGCTTGATCTACTCATACCACACACACTAACACATTACATGCTCTGTATGGTAAGAGGAGCCGATTAAAATGAACAATGAGTGTTGAAACAGGGAGGTGATCATAATATTATGGCTGATATCATATACTGTATTTACAGTATTGTACAGATTCTGAGAAAATGTGGAAAGTAGTTTGTACCTCTTTAAACCGTTGGACTGCAAGACATGGCAACTAGTTTATTCATGTGGAAATTGTTCATTTGACTTAAAGAAAATTCAGTGTTTCACTTTTTTTTTTCCTGGAAGTTCTGTGTTTTAACCACATCTGCAATCTGCTGATCCCTGAAATTGAGTGTTGTGTGATTTTCAATTTGAACAGCAACAGGTCTCCTTGTGCAGGAAGCCGAAGCTCAAAAGTTCAAAAGCATTTTAAAGCTTTTATATAATATCCCACATTGTAAAGGCTTGAGCTGGTCTTGAGCAAGTCACTCACCCTTTAGCTTCCCATGAACAAGTGTGATCACACTGGCCTGCAGCTGAGTGCTCTCAGATATTTGTGGGTCGTAATTGACATTAAGCTCCTAAATGTTTTCGCGCACATGAACTTTTAAGGCATTACATTGCATGAGGTCTTTCCTTATTAATGCCCACTGTAGATTTCTGTGTGGTATCACTGAGAGAATTGTGATTAAAGGAACGCTTCACAGAAATGTAAATTTTACACATTTAGCCTCCTCAGTAGCGCAGATGTAGTCAAATCATTTAATGTGTTTAGAAATGATTTCATCCCAATTTTCCATCTCAGTTTGAAAATGCCAGTCACCCAACACTGTCGGGACTCTCCCCCAAACACAATTGATGCTCTCAATACTAGGACACTGAAGGCAGGCACAGGCCTCCTTCGATACACCCTAGCCAGACATCACATTTTGCATTATTGTTGGGAAACCAATGTGCTGGGAGGTAATCGGGTACATCAGGTACAACAACTAATGGACATTGCTGGCCAGCTTTGTACTGGCTGTTGGGGGAGTGAGTGTCATCTACCCACCCAGAGAGAGCGTGACCAATTTTGCTCTCTCTGAAGAAAGCAACATTGCGATATGCATTATTTATACTTGTCAGGACATTGTTGTCAACCTTCCAAAGCATGTTTGATATCTGTGTGCATCTTTACTGTGGGAGATACTAGGCTATTGCTAGCAAACACTGTACTGGTATCAGTCAAAACACTCCGTGATCTTCATCTATTTAATCCATCAAAAACTGACTAATGAAGCTTCAGATACCAAACATGCCCTGAACTGATAAACTGCATTCGGAGTGAGGGGGAAGAGTGACCTAAATTAGATTTTTCAGTGAAACATTCCTTTAAATTAGGTTCAGAAATGCACTGCCTGTACTACCAATGTCTGATCATTCCATGCACTAATGAATTATTAAAATGGTAATTTATGTATGCATTTTAGATGCCCACAGTGAACATATGCAATTTGCTGAACAACACAATTGCACTCTTGCATTTGTAACAGCAGGTTATTCTCTTGTTTTTGAACCATAGAGCAAAGATGTGCACAAAGCCTCTCTGCTTTCAGTTCTGAGGAGTTTAGGGTTTTAGAGTAGACCACACCAGCTGAAATGTTTTGATATGTTCATGTTCAAATATGTTCTTGTGAATTAAACATGGCTGTTTGGTATCATTACCCTGTGAATGCCTCTGTTGTTAATTGATGACCATATTTTCAAAAGGTGTAACAGTGGTTAGAATGTGCTGCTGGTCAGTAAATCAGTATCGATATGTTGGTTAGAGGAGTCTGGAGAGCAGAGTTAGATGGGTTCATAGGGCAACCCTTTACTTTTTCCACAGTTTTATTACAGCCTTATTCCAAAACGGATTAAATTAAATTCACACAATACCTAATGAAGACAAAGTGAGACAGGCTTATTTGAAATCTGCAAATTAATTCAATATAAAACACAAACATATAACATGCACATGTACATGTGTACATCCTTTGACCCTCATTAGTCTCTCAGTTCCTGCTGCAGAAAAACATCCCCAAAGCATGATGCACCCACCACCATGCTTCACTGTAGGAATGGCATTGGCTAGATCCGCAGTGCCTGGTTTACTCCACACTTGATTGATTCAGTACAAAAAGTTCAATCTTTTTGTTTCTCATGGTCTGAGGTTCCTTTAGCATTTATGTAAACCCCAGACAGGCTCTTGTGCCTTTTACCAAGGACTTGCTTCCATCTGGTCACTCTACCACATAGGCCTGAGTGGTGGAGTATTGCAGAAATGGTTGTCCCTCTGGATGGTTCTCCTCTCCATAGAGCATTGTTGGAGCTCTGTCAGAGTGACCATTGGCTACTTAGTCACTTCCCTGACTAAGGTCCTTCTACCACGATTACTCAGTCTGGCCAGGTGGTCAGCTCTATGAAGAGCCCTGGTGGTTTCAAACTTCTTCCCTTTACGGATGATGGAAACCACTGTGCTCATTGAGACCTTCAATGCAGCAGGATTTTTCTGTATCATTACAATCTTGTCTCAGAGGTCTACAGACAATTCCTTCGACTTTATTGCTTGGTTTGTGCTCTGACATTCACCGTCTACTATGAGACCTTATATAAACAGGTGTGTGCCTTTCCAAATCATGTCCAATCAAGTCCTGAATTGACCAGAGGTGTTCAATCAAACTAGAAACATCTGAAAGATGATCAGTGGAGACAAGTGGAGCTCGGTTTTGTCATGGCAAAGGCTATGGATACTTGTGTGCATGTTATAATTTTGTGTTTTATGTTTAAGAAATTTGCAAAGATTTCAAACAAACTTTACTTTGTGATTGTGTTTAGAACTTTGATGGAAAAAAAGGAATTTAATCTATTTTGGAATAAGGCTCTAACATAAAATGTGCAAAAAGTGTGAATATGTTCCAGATACACTGATGGATCAGGCAAACTGAACTGGTGCATGTTTAACCATCTGAAAGTATGGTATTTTTGTGTTGTAAACATTGTCTTTTACTCAAATAATACTAATGTATTCACTATTTAGTGTAATTATTACATTTTGAAGTAAATTTGGTTTGCCTATAATTCACATTTTGTCTGTGTTTTGAAAAGAACACCTTCAGTCCAGATTTAATTTTTTAATGTTCTATATGATATTGGGGGAGTTCCAAATATGAACCCTTTCATGCATGATTATGACAACATAAATCTGAATTTTCCCCAAATTATTTTATTCTCCTTTCAGTAAAACTATTAAATTGTTTGTAGGTGAGTTTATGAAATTGTTAGTTATTCATATGTCCACTCAGGTGACCTACAAGTGATACTATATTAATGTCCGATAATTGAAACAAAAAAGTATTTTTTGCAAATAAATGAAATAAAATGAAAATGTTAACATTGTAGAAAAAATATTACATTTCTGTTTGTGGAAAAAAAAAACATCACAGACACTAGTGAGCATTTTACCATATATGTAGCAGTCTAACTGTGTCTTAGTAAGGATCAGTGGCACTGAATTTCAGTTTTCCAAAAACTGTTGACATTTTTTGCTTGTGTGCAAATTATCTACTCAAAACAGTTCTAGACGCAGCACAAATACAATTGATTCAGAGATTAACCAATTAACCAGTAGGCGAAGCTTTAGAAACCTGTATCTGCTCCTCAGAACTTTATATGTGGAAGAAAATGTGTGTCATCCCTCCTCTGGTCAAACTACTTATAGATAGTTAGTTGGGGGACACTGGACCACCACACGTCTGTTCTAGTACGTGGGTGTACTGAAGTAATGTTAGTTTGATGGTGGACATAATAATAACAGCAGCAACTAATTAGGGTCTGTGAAAATTTCTACATAGTCGATGATGGCAGGTGGGCAACTAGTCCAGGTCCAGTAGCCGGAAGGTGGGCAGCCAATGTGAAGTGGTGGCCAAGGAGGTGGCGTTTCTCCTCTGATGATCAAAAGATCAAGGTTAGCGTTACATCAACCCAGGCATCACTGATTCGGAAAATGTAGAGAGATGTAATTAATTTGGTGTTTAGATAATTGGAGAACCACACATCCACACAGAAATCTCTGAGAAGCAGATGCAGGTTTCTAGAGCTCAGCCTGCTGGTTATTGTAATTGGTTATTCTCTGAACCAGTTGTGTTTGTTCTGCTTCAGAGGCAGCGCTGCCTTCAGAACTGTTTTGAGTAGTGATTTTGCACAAGCTAAGCTGTATCTACCTAGATAGTACTGGAAACCAAATCCTGATTAGACAATTACTGTTGCTGACCAAAACATATGTAATAACATTACCACTGTAATACTTATAGTATTCAGATATGAGAATCATTACATTGAGTTTAAAACTGAACATGTAGATTGAAAATGTAGAATTGGTTTTTAATAACTGACAGAAATCTTTATGGTTTCCTGAATTGCCACCTTGACTGATGTATTCTTACATCCCTGATAGAGTGCAGCAGAATGGTGTGTTTGTGCTGTAGGGTGAAGCCTTTTCTTTATAATAGAAAGCAGAACATTTACATGCAGGACAGCTGGAGTGTGTTGTAGAATAAGACGTCTGATGTGACACAAACCAAAAACTGACAGGACACCATCTGAGCTGCTAATCAGGAACAGGAACACTGTGCCCTCAGCATTTTATGACTGACACCATTTTAATGTTTAGAATGTACCAAAGAACACTTGATGTGAGGCACAATTTAAAAAAAACCCCACAAATCTAATTGAATTATGATGCATAAATACATACTATAATCACACAGACCCCACAGGACCACCACAGAATATAAGAAGATCTTATGTGGGTTGTGGGTCATTCTCAGCACAGCAGTGACACTGACATGGTGGTGGTGTGTTAGTGTGTGTTGTGCTGGTACATTTAGGTCAGACAGAAATGCTGTTGGGGTGTTTAAACCCTCAGTGTCAGTGCTGGACTGAGAACAGTCTACCAACTAATTTCAAATTTCCAGCATCCTGTGAGCACTGATGACCAACACAAACTGTGGTATAAATAATAATAATAAAAAAAGCTAGAAATAAATTAAAACATTGAATGCTAACTCACCCAGTAAAGTATTTCAACCTTTAGAATCCTAGAAAAAAAGTTGTGGGAGGTTCTCATAGTTTGACATAATTTAAATCACCAAAAGAATAGAACAGTATTTATAGGAGACAGTCACTCATAAAAAATATTGTTATTTTCATGTAAATTTGAACAGAACCATTTCACCGTGTTTTGATCAAAATTTACTTGCACCTACAATTTTGGCTAAAGGACTGAAAACACAATATCTCTGAATTCCTGTTGGAAATTGATCATACAGAGTGTTTTTGAGCTGAAAATGCAATACATTTTATGCTATTTGTAATAATTAGATTGATAAGTATATTTGCATTAAAACTCTTTAATGACCCTTTGCCTACAGGTTGAGAATATACTAGAGGACAAAACATGCACTGCAAACTCCTTTATTTGGCATTTAATTCATCCCACAAAGAATGGAGATGTCTGAAATGTTCATCATGGGGACTCTTCAACTGTGAGAGACAGAATCTAAAAAAAGAAAATCACATTGTGTGATTTTTTGATAATTTGCGTTTTATTGCATTAAAGTAGTAATAGTCTTGATACAATAAAAAAACAGAACTTAATATTTGGTACAGAAACATTTGCAATTACAGAGGACAGATGTTTGCTGTAGTTCTTGAACAAGTTTGTACACACAGCAGCAGGGATTTTGGTCCACTCCTTCATGCAGATCTTCTCCTGATCTTTCAGGTTTTGGGCTGTCACTGGGCGACACTCCCTTCAGAGATTTTCTATTGGGTTCAGGTCTGGAGACTGGCTAGGCCACTCCAGGACCTTGAAATGCTTCTTGTGGAGCCACTGCTTAGTTGCCATGACTGTGTGTTTTGGGTCATTTTCAGTGCTCTTACTGAGGGTTTTGGCCAAAATCTTGTGATACATGGTCCCATCCATCCTCCCTTCAGTGCAGTACAGTTCTTCTGTCCCCTTTGCAGAAAACCACCCACAAAGTATGATGTTTCCACCCCCATGTTTCATGGTTGGGACAGTGATCATGGGGTTTACTCATCCTTCTTTTTCCTCCAAACATGGCGAGTGGAGTTGATATCAAAATGTTTTATTTTGGTCTCATCTGACAGAAATAACCTTTTCCCATGCCTCCTCTGAATCATCCAGATGGTCACTGGTGAACTTCAAATGGGTTTGGACATGTGCTGGCATGAGCAGGGGGACCTTGCATGCCCTGCAGGATTTTAATCCATGACGGTAATAGTGTGTTAGTGGTAATGTTAATCTTTGAGACTGTGGTCCCAGCTCTCTTCAGGTCATTGTAAAGGTCCTTCCATGTAGTTTTGGGCTGATTTCGGACTGTTTTCATAATCTTCCTTACCCCATGAGGCGAGATCATGCATGGAGCCTCAGACTGAGGAAGATTGACAGTCATCTTGTGTTTCTTCCATTTTCTAACACCAACAACTGTTGCTTTCTCACCAAGCCGCTTGCCTGTTGTCCTGTAGCCCATCCCAACCCTGTGCAGGTTTACAATTTTGTCCAGGCTTTAGACAGCTCTTTGGTATTTATGGTGGAGAGATTGGAGTGTGACTGTTTTTGTGTGTGGAGAGGTGTCTTTTATACTGGTAACAAGTTCAAATGGGTGCAATTAATACAGTTAATGAGTTGGAGGCCTTCTTAAAGAAAAACTAACAGGTCTGTAAGCCAGAATTCTTGCTCTTGTTAGGTGATGCAAAAATTTGATGATGTAACTGCTGAGGGCAAAGTGAACTCTGAAGTGGATAGTGACATCTTATCTGCTCAAGTTGCAGTAAAGCCCACCAAACTCACAGGGTGGTCCTTCATCCTACAGCAAGATAATGACCCCAAACATTCTGTTAAGACAACAGGTGTCTCTAAAAGATAAAAATGGAAAATTCTCACCAGTCATCCAAATTCATTTCAGCATGTGTTCCTCATGCTGAAGGGAAAACCCCAAAGTGACAGAAGATCTGTTATTGCACAGTTTGTGTTGGTCATCCTCTAGTCCTTCATTAGTGCTCACAGGACACTGTTGGCTGTATATTTCTGGTTGGTGGACTGTTGTCAGTCCAGCAGTGACACCGATGTGTGGGACAGAGGGCACTGTATGGGGGCACTATATCAGAGTAGCATGGGTTCAGGAAAGCTAACCAAATGTGTGATATACCCACATGAACTAGCAACATGAAGGAGATGAGCCACAATCAGTGTGGAATTGGCACATGGTCACTTGGTTGTGCAACTCCTGGCTTTGTACTGTGTACTAGACACCAATTATCTGAGCAGCAGCGGTTTGCTTTGCCCTCAAATATCTGTAGTGTGTGTATGTGTGTGATGTTCTCAGGCCTCTTCCGGCTGCTGATTTAATCAATATTGTGTAATGTGATACTGTAATAGTACATCTCATTCTCTCACAGATTGATTTGTGCCTCTGGATTCCTTGTAGTCATCACAGAACCACAACACACACACACACACACACACACACACACACACACACACACACACACACACACACACACACACACACACACAATTACTACTATCTGTATATTGGAGGGAACAGAGTTTTAAAAATGGATAAAGATCTGAGTATATGGGTACATTAACCCTCCTGTTCTAGTAAAATATTTTTATATATTTTTGTTCATAATGTTCAGATCTCCCCCAGGGTTTGTATTACACACACATATACAACTTTGAATAGAGTCATATAGAACAGTGAATAGAGGCTACAAAATATAAAAGCAAAATCTAGACCAAAACTGATTTCTTTTCAAAATTGAGACAGAATGTGATTGATTTTCTTTTAGGAAAAAGAGTGAATTATTGAAAGCCAGCCATTTTTACTTTAAAATCAAGTTTTGATTACCTGAACTGGCAGGACATGACTGAAGTGCACTTGAGCAAGGCAATGAACTCCCCAGCTGCTCCCTGGCTGCTGAGGACAGGGCTGCCCAGCGCTCTGGGCATGTGTGCTCACTGCCCCCTGGTGTGTGAATTCACTAGTGTGTATGTGTATATGACTGTGTGTGGATGGGTTAAATGTGTGATTGTCCCATGATGTCCCATGTGTACATATGGGAAAAAAGTGGGTTCAAAATGTATAATTACTTACTTAAATTCATATTATTTGAGCAAAAGGCAATGTATGTGGTGGAAAAATCTAATCAGGAAATCAGGAAAAATATTGCTGCTCCGCACAGTTGAACATTAAAGTGGATATCGGGAAATCCAACCATTTTTGTAGTTAATTTTATTGGTTTGTTCAACAACATGTTCACATTTTTGAGTGAATCTCTTTCTGCTGGGTGCCGGCACTGCTTTTTCACTATTGCTCTGTGGGAGCAAAGGAAGGCAGAAGAAAATTGTTTCTATAGTACATTATTATTTATGGCAGCAATTAATTTTCTTTTTTGAGTTTTCATTGAGAAATAGGAAACACACCTATTCCACTAAATAAATAATCGAATAATATTACTATCGATCTATCCATCCCCACTGTTCACATCTCAACCTCTGAATTCTGAATTCTGCAATGCTAGTTTTAATGAATCACTTTGTTACAAACTTTGCATTACTTTGTACAGAACGAAATGCAGCCATTTTGTATGAGGTGTCAACAAAAAATGTCTATATACATGTGTGACTTCAAGTCCAAAATGAGTTCCAAAATGCTTGAAATTGTCGACTAATCTTTTTTTGGAATCTCTGAGCCCTCGGGATTAGTTTAATACTTATCACCTCCTGGAAAAGGCCATCTCTGTAGGTGTCTAGCTCTTTTTTACTCCCAACAAACCAGAAACTATTATAAAATGTAAAAGTATTGTTTAGATTGAGTGGATTGATCCTGAGATATGAAGCTTAGAAAACAGCATGTAAATATTTGTAACTTATGTAACTTATAACCTTCAGATGACTCTTTGTATTTGTCACAATTCAACATAGAACGTTTGCCTTCACTAAAGAACACAGAACCCAGTTTTAGGGATCTAGTTATTTGTTAGAGGAAAGATATAAAAATGAACAATAATGACTGTTAACAGTTTAATTGTCAGATAGCGCTGTAATATTTCTCCTTGCACTGAGCAAATGTGTCTCTGGACTGTTCTGTCTCTCTCATCTGATCCTGTTGCTACACCAGGTCTCACTTCCATGTCTATTGTTTAAATGTCAGTAAAACAGAGGCTGGTCTCAACATGTCCCTCATATCAGAGATTTTGCAACAATGGATTTAGACGTTCACAGTGAGACAGTGTGATTACTTCATTCATTTGAAGAAAAGCAGGGTAAACCCATTCAAGTAGAATAGGGTTTAGAGTAGAAAGAAAGTAGAGTAGAATAGAACTGAACTGAAAAGAAACATTAGAACAGAATATAAACATTAGAATAGAATAGAATAGAACAGAATAGGAAAATTAGAAATGAACGGAAAAAAATAGAATTGAATAGTATTGGAAAATTAGAATGGAATAGAATAAGTAAATTAATATACAATACAAAGTGACAGGAAATTAAATAGAATAGGAAATTTATAATAGAATATAATAGAATAGCTTTTGATTGGTGAGTTGTTGTAAACAGTATTGACTGTTCTTTGGAAACAATACAGTAAGTGGTGATCACTCTGTACAGTTGTGGTGAACTGAAAAGCAGATTGTGTGCAAACTTTCTACTCAAAGCAGTTTTGAAGACAACACTACTTCTGAGGCAGAAGAAACAGTTATGCAGGAAAACCTTCAAGAATGCTAACTTAGCTACTGAACACATAAAACAGGCAGTAAAGAAGCTGAATTAAAAAAGACACCAACACTGTATACAAAGAATTTCTTAAAAACAACAAAATCTCAAACTGAATTGCACATCTTTCATCCACATATAACCCTCTGAGGAGCAGATACACATTTCTAAAGCTCTGCCTACAGGTTACTTTAATTGGTTATTCTCTAAACCAGTTGTATTTGTTCTGCCTTAGAGGTATTGCGGCCTTCAGAACCGTTTTTGTACTGGTTTTGCACACAAGCATTTAATATGTCAAACCTTGAGGCAGAAGGTCTAAAAGAGCAGAAGTCTGAGTTCCATTTCAGCTGAGAATAGAAAGCTGAGGCTGCAGTGAGAACAGGCTCATCAACACTGAACAGCTGAAAACGCGGCCTACAAAATGTATCCTAGTCTGAAAATCCTGAGGCACACAGATGGTAGGGTCAGAATTGTGCCTTGTGTTAACAGTCCAGGCTGGTGGAGGAGGTGTAATGATGGGGGAATGTATTCTAGACACACTTGCACTCTGAGAAAGGGGTATGATGTGCGTTATTGTGTAATATGACTGCCAAACATAGGAATAACCCTGGTGCAGATTCACACAAGTCTGCACTGATTTTATAAACTGATATGTTTCAGTGGAAGAAAGGGTGACATACCTGATTTTAAAAGTAATAGAAGCTGATTTAAGTTACATACTCTACGCTTCTTAATGTAGGATCAGAGTAACCCACAGACATGATACGCATATCAAAACAAACCACAAGACTTGTGTATTATCTGACCTTGGAGGATGAGTAATCTGAGACGTATAAAACAGTGAGTAATTCAGCTCGTAATACAGCTATAATTCACTCATTTCCAACTGAATGTTTACTGCTCTGTCCGTGGGCGCTAATGAAGTCACCTACAGTTGTTAGTTATAGAGGAAAATGAAAAGAATGGGGCTGTTCAATCTTGCTTTTGCTCACAGTGTTCAAATTTCAGAATAACAGTCCTGAGAAGGGATAATACTGAAACATACATAAATAATAAGAAGAATAAAGAACATCCAGGTTGTTTTTCTATTTTATTGAGATCACTGTCAAAGTATTTTGAAGAGCTTACTATTATAAATATCTTTGTCAATTTAATCTTTACAAATAACTCAGATCAATGTATTTTCAGCTAATAAATATTTCAACAGGAGTTGTGAGATGTGGTGGCTTTTAGTCCTTATAAGCTAAAAAAAATATAGGCGCAAGTAGATGTTTTTTTTTTATCATGCTCAATTCAAACAAATAATTGTTTTAATATTTACATCTCAAAATAAGACTTAGCTTAGGATAGTAATGTAGGATCTCCTGAAAAATAATAAAAACATCCCACAAAATTGGCCTAGATTTTTAAAGATCAATAACTGTTTATATCAACCTTTAGAATTATTGATAAAATACCTCTCCTTTCCAAATCAATGCATGTACATTTCTTTATGTAAACAGAAACTGTCCAAATTTGGTTTAATTCAGTTTTGACCAGCAAGTCTCATTAAGTGTCAGACAAGATAAATGTTCACATTCAGCCTTCAAAATGCTGACACTTTCATTTCACTTGTGTTGTAAAATCAGAAAAAAGTGTGAAGTGAAATTTCTGATGTAGATTGTTAACCCCGACACTTCCTCTCTCAGAATGCTTCTGGACTACTAGTTTACAGCTGCCCCACCTTATGACTGGAGTTAAGCCTTTACAACTTGTTTGGTGTCTGAATTTTCTTTGGATAAAAGTAAATCCCACAGTTAAAAACAGAAATAGTAACTCTGAAACCTGATTTGCATCAATTTTTGGTACGAATTTGATTGTTCGCTTCAACCCCTTAAACTACTGGCTTATGTTGGGGTTTTAGTCACTTGACATAGGACTTTCATTTCTGGCCCACATACAGGCATAAAGGTTACTGACTAAAGCCCTTAAAGCCCCTGTATTCATTGTGATTATTCTCTTCTAACCATTATCTATCATTTTTGTGATGAATTCACTCTGACCTGGCAGAGAAAAAAGTATGTTGGTCTTTTCTGTCCAGAGATATTCTTCAATATTTCTGTAGTTTCATCTGTTGGATTTAAATTGGGTGGGACAAAATGTGGCCCAACTAATATCAGATCAACCAATGAACCAATCAGTGGTAGCAACATGTTTACGTCACCTACTTCAGTTCCACTAGTTTATCTAACCTGCTTCCCCCAGCTCACAGTGCCTCATACCCACACACACTTGCTTGATTAACTACTAGAACACAAGAGTCACACTCTGCAGACCTTGTCAGCAGAGTGTCAGAAATGTAAGGGAATTCAGGGAAATTAAACTTCATACTGAACATATCATTCAGTCAATCCTACATTTATCAGTACAGATCCTAAACCTAAATCAGCTCCAGCAGTGTTAATGTTAGTGAGAAAATGTGACCAAGCAACCAAGATAAACACAGTCCATTCAGGCAGTCACTTCAGCATAAAGAGAAAACAATAGGGGAGGTGATGGGCTGGGGGTTGGGATGGGTTAATAGGCAGTATGGGGGGAGGTAGCAGTGTCAGGGTGGGAGTATGAAGGACTGTAGTGGGGGAGGTTATGTTTTGGGGGTTGGGAAAGTGCTGAAAGCTAAAGTCCACTATAGTCTTGTATCAATGGTTAATTCCATGCAGCACTTTCCCCACTATTGACTCTCCCCAAAGCTCAAGCACATGACATACCTGATTGGGGAGAGGCCTCCGCTACAGGCCTCATTTCCAAATACCAGCAGCGAGTCTTAACCATATTCTCATAACCATACCAAGGTCACGGAGCATAAATGAACTTTCCTATCATCGCTGTCCAATTAAAAATACACACAGCTCCGAAATGGCAACTAGGCTCTTAACTTTGAATAAAAGGGAATGTTAAATAAGAGTTTATTTTACTAATTTACAGCATTTCTTTTGGTCTATACATCCAGAATAGTTCACACAGTGTACAGAGCAGCTAGATGGTTCACTCAGTCGAGAAAACTGAAAATAGATACAAATGGAGATACATGGTTTTCACTGGAAAGCAGTGATATGTGACACAAAGTACACAGATAATATGCATAGATTTGATCTAATAGTTTCATGATAAACGAACCGATAGAAATGCTCCAAAATGACCAAATGATGGAATCAAAGACAATGAATTTCTCTTTTGTGAATTTACCCCCAATATAAACCATGTGCTCACCTTTTCTCAAAAAGTAATAATGATCATGTCTTAATAATTGTATTATACACTGATCATGCAGAACATTATGATCCTCTCTTTCTTTCCACTTTGCCCACAGGACGCTTTTTCTGGATATTTCCGGTCGGTGGACTGTTCTCATTTCAGGAGAGAGGGGTTTAAGCACTCAGATCCAGTCAGACCCACACTATTACACCACCACCTCAGTGTGACTGCAGTGCTGAGAATGACCCACCACCTACATAATACCTGCTCTGCGGTGGTCCTGTGGGGTCCTGAGCAATGAAGAACAGGGTGAGAGGAAGATAATAAAGTTAACAGAGAAACAGATAGACAACAGTCTGTACTTATAAAACTACAAAGTGCTCCTGTATGATGATAAATGGAAAATGAGTGTAAAAACATGTTCATAGTGTTATGGCTGATCGGTGTATGTCTTGTTGATTATTTAAGGGTTCAGTCAACACAGGTGTCCTTAAATGTCCTCCAGTTTATGTTCATGTTTGTCAGTTGTGACATTTCTGTACTGGGTCATAAATTGCTTCTGACTGAAGGAGACTGGAGGAAAGAGGAAGTGTGTGTTCATAACTCTCATTATGTTCATGCTCATCATGTGCCCAAGACGGCTGATCCAAACCTCACACTAGCAAAATCGAAACTTCCTGCCTTCATGTGGGCAAGAGGCCTCAATGGGATCACATGATTTGTCTCCTTGAGGAGTGCTCAAGTCACACTTCCTGGAAAATGCAAGAAAGCAAATGTTTTATTAACAATTACATTGTAAATTGTAAAAAATTTACATCCAGAATAACAAAAGCACAGTCATTTACAGACAAGGCAGCTTGGCTCAATGACAGAAGGTGTCACAGGGCCATTATTTTCTGGGCAGACCTTAGAAGGCAGGTGTCAAATGGCCAATGCTCTCTGCAATGCTGGACAGAGCCTTTGGTCAGAAAAAGAAAATACAACTTAGAAAATAATAGAATAGAAACCCAGCTCAGACTCAGATTACAACAGAGACCATGTCAAACTAAGGAGTATATACAACTTTGTAGTTCTATAATTACAGACTGTAGTCCATCTGTTTCTCTGCATACTCTGTTAGCCTCCTTTCACCCTGATCTTCAGTGGTCAGGACCCCACAGGACCACAGACACACACACACACACACACACACACACACACACACACACACACACACACACACACACAAACTCTGAAAACATTAATATCCAGAATGAAATATTCAATGTGTTGATGTGTGTTATGAGTCAGGGCAGTGAAGTTTTGATCAACTCATCAACTCAAAGGTGAATGTTCTGCTTTCAGACTCCAGTATAAAATTCCATTGGCTCTGTTAGAGTTAACAGTGCTCTCAGGTCTATAAGAGTCATATGTGTGAGTACATGAGTCACTAATCCAGGAGACTTTGATCACATGCTGAGTTCACTGAGTTCACTAGCAGTATCAGATTCCCGACTGATAAATCACCTGCACTACCAAACACCACTCCACACATCAGACCATCATAAGAGCCAAAGCTGCTAAAAGACAGAATGAGGTTTAATTAATTCTCCATTTCTCTCCACTCCCTCTTCCTCTCATCCTTTTATCCTGTTCTTCCCAGCAGAGCTCTTTCACACTCTGTGAAATCTTCACAGTAAATGAAAATGAAACAGTGCTGATGTGCAGGTCTTCAGTGTAACTCATTCACACTCTATACAATAGCTCATTGAGAGAGAGAGTGAGAGATAGGGAGAGTGAGAGAGAGAGAGAGAGAGAGAGAGAGAGAGAGAGAGAGAACTATGAAATAGAATAGAACTGAATAGAATGATGATGATGATGATGATGACGACGATGATGATGATGATTATTACTACTGCTACGGCATTTTGTAAATTATGAAATGATATTTAAAAGTAATGGATGATAAAATGAAAATAATTCATTTAAAATCAATGAAATTGAATTATTATTTTAGAAGTATATATTTAAAAATATTCTGTATTCTTAGGTATTCTGTTATTAATTAATATTAATATTTCATTTTAATTTTATTTAAATTTATTTTTATATTTTTGGGAGACAAAACAAATAATTTTGGTGTTCATAGAAAACTAGCAAAGGGAAACTTTTATTTTATAGTAATATCTCATTATAGTTTTGATGATTTCTTTTAATAAGAATCTCTTCATTGGAGGTAGCAGCAGCTGTGTATGTGTGTGTGTGTGTGAGAGAGAGAGAGAGAGAGAGAGAGAGAGAGAGAGAGAGAGAGGGTTTTAAGATTATGAGATTTAAAAGGCTTCTCCATTAATAAACTGTCTTCTGAACTCTGAACAGTAGCGACATCATGTTTACATTACTACATAAAGGCTTTGTAAAAAGAGTGAATTACGTGAGAAAATTGGGGCCAAGCTTCGTAAAGCAATTGTGCTGAAAAAATAATGTGTTAAAGTTTCCACATTACTTGTTTGGATCTTATCCTGTTATAGAGAGCAACACCAGCAGAGCAACATAATGTTACTGCAGTGTTACAACTGATTTTAAGCTATGCCTCCTGTTCCCAGTGATATCACAATACATTAATTAAATTATCCCATTTTCTGGTAAACAGACATTATTTATGTGAAAAATTATACACTATCAAAAGACACACAACAGTTACCAGACATATTCCTGTAACATTTTTCAGTAATTGTTTTTTATTTTATTTTATTATAATTTAATGTTGACAGCACGATGATGCATGATGATGATGATTATTATGATGATGATGATTACTGGTTAGTTATTATTATTATTATTATTATTATTATTATTATTATTATTATTATTATTATTATTATTATTACTACTACTACTACTACAGGAACAATTTACATGACTGTAAATTTTTGAATAGAGATCTTTATTTTAACATTAATATTATATATTATGATCCATGAATATTCTCATATCATCAGATGGATTGGATGGACTGAACTGAACTGAACTGAACGGAACTAAATTGAATTTAATTGAATTGAACCAATTTTATTTATCCCTGAGTGGCAATCCATGAAAATAACCCTAATGAATAATCTGATGGCTTCAGGTCCAAGGGTCACTCTCTGATGGAATGTCTGACATCTTGGACAGTTATACCGATGGCCAAGTGGAATATCGAAGCAGGGTGAAGAGCATGTGACGGATCTTTAATGATAGAGTGCCCTTTGTTGTTTGTCTGTGCAGTCATAGATCTCAGTCATAGTCAAAGTAATAAAACAATTAAATAATAATAATAATAATAATAATAATAATAATAATAATAATAATAATAATAATAATAATAATAATAAAATACTTTACTAACTAACTACTAATACTCACTAATAGCATGTTATTAAAATCCATTCTTACACCAGTTTCTACTGAGTAATAGTAATAATAACAATAACAGCAACAGTAATAATGACACAGTAACGGTAATTGAAATAGTAATAATGGCAGCATTAGAACAGTAACAATTGTAATAGTGACTCAGTAACAGTAATGGTAATAATGACAGTGTTAGAACAGCAACAGTAATAGTAAAATTGACAATATTAAAACAGTAACAGTAATAGTAATAATGACTCAGTAACAGAAATAGTAATAATGAGTTTGTAACAGTAAACATAATAACTGCTGTACTACACTAATAACACTACTCTGGCCCACCTCTAAGCTTATCAAGTCATTCTGGATAAGAGCATTAGCTAAATGTTATAAATGTAAATGTAAACAGTAATAGCGCAATATAAATGAAATCTAAAGGGCTTTAATAAAAGCTGATTTACTGTCTGTGATAAAAAGTCATCCTGAAGAGGAGCTGAGTAATATATTCAGTGTGATAGCGAATGAGAGGACAGTGTCAGTGTGTAGGACCGTTTATAAAAAGCACTCTCAACACCAGAACAGAATCCTTTAAGAATCTGACTGTATTCTAGAAAGTGATTCCTGATCTGTTAAAGAGTCACACAATTTGCCACATTACCCCAAACTATAATCAATCAAGAGATGCTCGTCATGAGAACTGGACTTTAGTTTTAATTAGTTTACTTTAATTAACTAATGTAACATTTAATGCAAGCTTATACCCAACCAAACCGAGTGGACTTGCTAATGTGGTCTCTGTCACTGTGTGACTTATTGTTATCTGTAAACACTGGTGGGTCACAGGTTAAAGAAAAGACGGTCATGAGGAAGTAGCATCAAAGTCAGATCTAAATGAATCTTATTTTAGATAAGAAGAAGAAAGTGCACCATGGCTGCTTGCAAAGCAGTCCTGTGTGTATGACAGGCAGGGAACACTGTGCTGTCACAGCACTCTAAGCCTTAACCTTTAGACCCCTAGGCCAATTTTGTGGGATGTTTTTGTAGTTTGACGTACTTTTATTCACTGAAAAATTGGTGACAGTCCCTCATAACGGACATTGAAATTTTAAGGAGATCCTAGACTACTCAAATTGTTTTCAATTGAGATTTGGAAATGAACAGAACATTACATATATGTCACAAAGTATTCATTAGAACGGCCTTGACCGAGTGATGACACACAAAGGGGTAGGGTTTGTACCATCCTGTGCTGGGTGCTGCCAGTACAGATACAAGACCAATTTACTTTGATACAAATAATTAATTTACATCCATGTGATCCACAGAGATAATTGTATCCATTTGAAGATTGGTTATATAATAAAAAAGGGTGGAGCCAGAAATAAACCCTTCTGAATAGCCCAAAAGATATAAAAACTACATTTTGTCCACTGTTTGTGAGATGGTACCTGATTGACATCTCTGCAATAAGGATGAACCTCACCTTTCTCTGAGAGTGATCCTCCACTTCAATTATTTCAAAACTGTACTTTGTTTGCAGTCTGTTTATTTAGATAGTAGAGAGCAAAAAACTGAACTTGGTTTATCTTAAGGGAATCAGGTGTAGTGTCTAGAAGAGGCACAAAACTCTCCCTTCAAGTTTTCCTCTATAACCAAATATCTGACTCAGTGACACCATCACCCCAGCCCCCTCTCACTGATCAGTCCAAATCTGCATGCAGGTTGAGCATGTACATGTGGTCAGAGCAGTAAATGTGCAGTGGAAACTGCTTTGGCATTTGAACTGGGATTTAATTCAGATTGAAACGAGTGAATTTTTGCTGTTTTCTGAGCTGGATTAGTCACTGGTAATTGATCAAATAGTGATGATCAAACAATGACTCCAATGAGAAAATTATACGTATCTGCCCGCAAAGTTCAAATCTAGGATTCTAAGAAATCATTTTTCTGCTGTTCTGCTGTTCCCTGCAAGCCTCATGCTACTACATACTAACTACAGTACAGCGACCTCATTTTATTGCAAAGATATGAACCTATTAATGTATAATATTGAAGTGTTTTTCAAAAAAAGAAAAGCCACACTGTAACCCTGTGCATCTGGCAGTAATATGGCTGTTCATGGGGCTAAGAAAAAAACACTGGAATGTTTTCCATTATTATTTTATTATTTGTCTATTGATTATCTTGCAAAGAGATTATTAATTATTAAGGGTGTAGGTCTGAGTGCATTTAATTTATATATCATTGTTCAATATTAAGATTGCCTTATTTCACTTGAAAAAATATTTGGTGGGCATCATTTAAAATGTAGAAAATGAGTAAACATTTTTCTGAACCCACTTAACAGAAGTATCAATCAACCATAACATTATGACCAACTTGTTTGTACACTCACTGTCCACTTATCAGCTCCTCCTACCATACAGGAGCACTTTGTAGTTCTAGAATTACCAACCGTGTCCTGTGAGCACTATTGAAGGACTAGAGGATGACCAACATGAACTGTAAAACACTTCAGCAGCACTGCTGCCTGATCCACTCGTACCAGTGCAACACACACTAACACACCACCACCATGGAGTGTCAGTGCTGAGAATGACCCGCCACCCACATAATACCTGCTCTCTGGTGGTCCTGTGGGGTCCTGACTATTGAAGATCAGGGTGAAAGGAGGCTAATAAAGTTGGCAGGGAAACAGATGGTCTATCGTCTGTACTTACAGAACTACAAAGTGCTCCTCTATAGTAAGATGAACATTGGAGTAGAAAGTAGAAAGTAGAGTAGAGACAAGGGTGTGGTCATAATATTATGGCTGATCAGTGTTGTCATGTGGATCATTATAGAGAAACCACAGCGGACGATAAGCTTCATATTGATTACGAACATGTAGACAGCTGCTTACAGATGCAGTTCAGATGAGACTGGAGAGGATTTTAAATATTGTCTGGGACAAAACAATGAAGAGACAAAAAGTGATGTGCGATAAGGCTGTTGTATACGCATGCGATATCATGTCATAAGCAATAAACAATGATTAGATAGAACTGCGTATCTTAGCAAGTTATCTGAAGTTTCCTTTGAGTAAACAGAAATGCAAATTTCAAATTTCATAAACACCACTGACCCATCCAGTCTTCTGCTCGCCTTCATTGTCAGGGTCATAGTAGGTTCAGAGCCTAACCAAGATTGTTTGGTGTAAGGTATATGTGCTGCTGTGGGGTAAGAGAAGCTGATAAATAGACCTATTTATATGTAGCAATATTTTTTATGTAGCTTTATTTATTTAAAAAATTTTTTTAGCTTTATTTATTTATTTATTTATTTATTTATTTATTTATTTTTCAGCAATAATTGAGTTAATATAAATTTTGTAGCCATATGGAAATGATGTACACATTTGGATCAAGGAGATTTAATGCATAATATTTTCACCCTATTTCTTCATAATCAGTCATTCACAGCTACATTACCAATGTAGGAGCTAATGGTAATATCTAGTGCCATAACTCTAGACCAAATCTAATTGAAAAGAGCACTAAATACCCGTTTACCACAGAGTGACCAACTCAAAAACTCCTCTAGTGCCGTCTGCTGGCCACACACATCTCACTACTACAACCAACAGACTGTTCAGAGATAGCAGGGCTGGACTCTTCACAGTTCCAAAATGCATTAATTCTTGCTGGTGTCATTATATAAACAATAATGTAAATACCTAATAAAATACACAGATCCACTATAACATTATGACCACCTCTTTGTTTTCTTCACTCTACATTTTTATCAAATACATTGACTATACAATAACATTTTATAGTTCTATAATTACAGATTGTAGTCCATTTTTTTCTCTGCATACTTTGTTATCCTCTGTTCACCTTCGTCTTTAAATGTCGGGACCCCACAGGACCACCACAGAGCAGGAACTATGTGGGTGGCGGGTCATTCTCAGCACTGCAGTGACACTGACATGCTGATGTGTTGGTGTAAGTGCACTGGTATGAGTGGATCAGACACAACAGAGAGTTTAAACACTGTGTCCACTCACTGTCCACTCTATTAGACACTCCTATCTGGTTGCTCCACCTCGTAGATGTAAAGTCAGAGGCAGAAGCTCATCTGTTTCTGCACAGTTTGTGTTGGTCATCCTCTAGTTCTTCATTAGTGCTCACAGGATGCTGCCATTGGCTGGATATTTCTGGTTGGTGGACAGTTCTCAGTTAAATACCCAGGTAGCACTGCTGTGCCTGACCCTTGGTCCTGTGGGGTCCTGGCCAAGGAGGCTAACAAAGTGCTCCTGTATGGTAAGAGGTGGTCATAATTTTATGGCTGATCAGTGTATATGAAACTGGTTAAGATGTAAACAAAGTCATTCACAGTGGGTTTGGGGTACAGTGCTCTGTCCTTGGAAAAAACAGCTTACATAAGTCAGAATTGTTCACAGTTAGAGTACAGTAATTAACAGTACTCATAACAGTACCAATCAGTACTAAAATATTTACTTATGTTTCAGTTATATATTATTTGAAACTAATTATGACATGATCAAGCATTACTAAATGTTTGAGTAATAAAATATTTAAGAAGCTGCAGCCAATAGTGGACAGTGTACTCTATACCTAAAACGAACAATAGGAATGATAACTAACCTACACTGTATGTACAAAAGTATTGGGTCACCAGCTCATTCATTACTTCTAAAATCAGGGGCATTGGCTGCCACTTCTCGCTATGTGTGCTGGTTGAGTGCTGAGTATGATTGTGAAGCCTCCTCAGGTGCCTTGATAGGTGCTAAACAGGTGTAACTTTCATTCATTTCTTAAATATATTGTAATGTGTAACAATGTGTTATTAGTTATTAGTCTATTAATAATTAGTTGATACATTATATTATACATTATAAACCATTTATTCAAGTTTATTACTGTTAATTAATGTAGCCTTGTTGTAAAGTGTTTCCTTAAATTGTACATACAGTTAGTCAAGAACCAACTTTGAAGTGTAGTGGAAAAAAAGTTAAAATCTCAGAAAAAGGATCACACTGCAATATATGTTGACATGAACATTGATTATGAACCACATTCAGAGCTCTAGCTCCACACAGAGGTCACACAAGGTTCAGATTGTTTCAGAGATCATACAGTGGTGTGGACTATATGAAGATGCCAAGATCAATTTTTCCCACAAAGTACAGAATAAACCTGCTGCCTGAACAGAAAACCTAAATTCAGCCTCCTTCACTGCACTTCTTCTGTTTTCTCATCTCTCTGTGAGAGGACAGCTGTGTAAAGTGAAACATATTGAAACCCGAAGCAGCTCTGCACCGCATGCAGGGTGCTGGTATGCACTCCACTCTGTTAGAAGTGTACCGAAAATACACTCCCAAACATCTCACTTACAAGCTACTGAAGAAGCAGTGACGTCTGCTCTCTCTTCTGAGATGTAAAATGTTTATTGTTTGTTCTTATACACAGAAAAAAATGATTTTTTAAAATCAAAACATGACAAAATTCATACAAATATTTAAATTCTCTTAATTTTTTACATCTCAGAGGAAGTGACATGTCTGTTATACTTCTGTCTTCCCATCTTGTCTTTCTTTTGTCTTTCCCCCATATGAGCACATGGGTTGTGTTTTTATTTTGGTCCTTTCTCCTCCCTTGCTCCGCCCTTTCCCATCTGTCATAATTAACCCTGCCCCATTTTCCAGGTCCAGGTGTGTGTAATGTTGTCCCTGTATTTAAGACCCTTTCACCCCATTTCAGTCTGTCCTTGTCTGTCCTTTGTTGTGGTAGTTGCTGTTTTTTTGTGAGTACCTTATGTTAGTCTTTTACCATGTGGTTCCTTTGTTTTTTTTGTCGAGGTTTGTCTGCTCAGCACAGATTACAGAAGGACTGACCTACCCATGAATGTAGCGGGGTTCTCCAGGCTCATGGGAACCTGTCTAGTGAACAAATGCTGTAGGTGGGAAGTAGTGAATGGGGGGTCTGGGCTGAAAGACATGGTGGATGTGTGGCCACATACGCATCCGGGGAATCCGTCACCACTGTTCCAGCGTTGGGGGCACAACCCACTGCCACTGTTGCTGTGGTGTCTGCGGTTGCCGCACAAGCTGCAAAGTCTGTTGCCCAGTCTGTGTTTTACAGGAGGTCGACACAAAGACAGTATTCCCCTGCGTCAGCCTCCAGACCTATGCCAATCTGGTTCCTTGAACAGTTATGGGGACATTAGCCAGTTCTGGGCCTACATGCCTGTGCCCCTATCGCAACCCATGTCCACACCCTCGTCTCAGCTTTGTTCAATTTTTTTTTGTCCTGTTTCTGTGTTTATCTGGTGTTGGTTAGTACTATGTTTGTCTATATCCATGGTTTGTTTTTCTTTAGTTTATTAAATCCTAAATCCCTACACGTACATCCACCATCCATCTTTGTCTGCTCAGGACACAAAAGGTTACAGGAAGACACATTTCAGTAGGCTAGGAAATGTGGAAGTATGGAAAGCAATTTTGTGATACAAATATCACAACATTGGGGTTCTAAGAGGGTTCTAAGAGGGTTCTAATGGTTAAGGCTAAAACTAAAACTAATTAATGGGCTTCTGGCTGAATCTGTAAATGTACTGTTCTCGGTGGACTAATAGAGCTGTTGCTGTATAGGGAAATAAAGGAGAGTTATTCATTGCTTATCTTCATGTTGACAGTGTCTAAGGTGCTATCAGGGCTGTGTGTGAGTAGTTGTGCTTTTGCCGTCTGATTTTAGCGAACAGAGTTGAATTTCATGTTTGTGCTGATGACGTACTCTCCTGCGGTTAGAGAATTTCTCCATAGCTGCACCTTTAAGATAACAAAGATAAGATTAAACTGATTCCTACTGGGTTAAAGAAAAAAACACTTCTATTCAGTTACAGCAGATATGCCACACACACACACACACACACACACACACACACACACACACACACACACGTATACATGTATAAATGTACAATATTCATATTAATTTATTCATTCTTTCTTACATAAATCAGCCATAACATTAAGACCACTAAGAAGTGATATGAATAACACTGACTTTAACAATGACACTTGTCATGGAATAGGATATACAGTATATGGAAAAGGGTTAGGGTTAGTATTGGGGCACTCTTAATCATTGGATTCAAGCATTTTGTGGCTTTCCATGGCCGAGTAGCTGTATACATGCCTTCATCACCAAATGTAATGCCAAGTGTCAAATGCAGTGGATACATTCTGCCAATGGACTCTGGAGTCATGAAACATATTCCGTAGACAAAAAGCACTCTTCTCTAACTGGTAGTCTGATGGAAAAGTCTTGGTTTGGTGAATTCCAGGAAAATGTTACCTGCCTGACTGCACTGTCAGCTGTAAAGTTTGGTGGAGGAGGGATAATGTTATTGGGTTGTTATTCAGAGGCTGGCATGTGCTCCACAGATTGAGTGAAAGGAAATTTTATCACTTCCAGAAGATGTTTCCAGCCTGATGAGAATCAACAACTCTTCTTCTGAACTCCATTGTTTATGGCATGATACATTTCCCCAAACCTGTTGTGAAGATCAGACTTAAACAGGACATGCCCACTCACTACTGATGCTCTTTTAAGCTAATTTGGCAGAGCTTTTGTACAACGTGTCTGTATTATGTAATCAATGCAGATTTGAGAGGTTAAGGACATGTTCTGCCATTAGGAAAACAACAACAAATGCCTAAGTACAGAATTCTTACAAGCTACTCATCTCCACACTGCTACTCACCACTAGCTTCCTCAGGTGGAAAGACAAGACTTCAACACACATCTCTGTTCATGGAATGGAAACATTCAGTTGTTCTACTGCAATACTATGCATAATTGATCTGTAGATATCAGCAAAAGTACTGACGTAGAACCATGAAAGAATCCTTGTCTGGTTAAAGGATTCATGGTGGACACTGGTTTTAATAGAGGAGTCTAAAGCAGGTGTGTCCTACCCTGAATTTCTGAAACACTGCTTGTTTTTTTTTCTTTTTTTTATCTTTTCCTCTGTTCTTATTCAGCACACTTGATTCAACAATCTATAAAGCTGCTTGTAAGATAAATAAACACATGGAAGGGTGCAGTTTCAGAAGTAAAAGAGTGGGAGACCTGGTCTTAATCATATTATCAAACAAATCTCACACTTACACAGAGAGTAGGACATCACCTACAGTCCAGCTTGTTCCTGCAGTGAAGGAACTTTCATGGTTCTGTATTTACCAAGATCCAGGCAGGGCTGTGTGCAAAATCACTCCTCAAAATGGTTCTGAAGGCAGTGCTACCTCTGAGGCAGAACAAATGCCACACTATCTACAGTAACTGGCACTCAATGTCAGGCAGTAAATGTCACTTGTGCAAACAAAAGGAATTGTTTCAACCAATAAATTGGTTCAGAGTATAACCAATTACAGTAACCAGTAGGTGTTGCAAGTTTTCCCACCTACAAAGAATGGAGAGGTCTGTAATTTTTGTCATAGGTACACTTTGTAAGGCACAGAATTGAAAAAAAAAAATCCAGAAAATCACAGATATGATTTATGATCATTTTATTGCATTAAATAAGTATTTGATCACTTACCAACCGACACAAATTCTGGCTCTCACAGACCTGATGTTCAGGCCTGTTTGAAGTTTGACAATGACCATCTGGATGATCCAGAGGAGGCATGGGGAGGTCATGTGGTCAAATGAGACCAAAATAGAAGTTTTTGGTATCAGCTCCACTCGCCATGTTTAGAGGAAAAAGAAGGACAAGTACAACCCCAAGAACACCATCTGTGCGTCTCCAACTGTGAAGCATGGGGGTGGAAACATACTTTGGGGGTGCTTTTCTGCAAAGGGGACAGAATGACTGCACCATGCTGAAGGTAGGTTGGATGGGGCTTTGTATCACAAGATTTTAGCCAAAAACTTCCTTTGCTCTGAAAGAGCATTGAAGATCATGAAGGTCATGGCTGGGTCTTCCAGCATGAAAATGACCCAAAACACACAGCCAGGGCAACAAAGGAGTGGCTCCATGAGAAGCATTTCAAGGTCTTGGGGTGGCCTAGCCAGGATAGGATAGGATAGGATAGAACTTTATTGATCCCTTGGGAGGGTTCCCTCTGCGAAATTAAGGAAATTTAGCCAGTCTCCAGACTAAAACTCAGTGTGGCCCAGCAACAGCCTGAAACCTGAAAGATCTGGTAGAAGAGTTGTATGAAGGAGTGGGCCAAAATCCCTGCTGCTGTGAAAATATAGACAAAAACTACAGGAAATTTCTCTCCTCTGTAATTGCAAACAGGAGGTTTCTGTACCAAATATTATGTTTTGTGTTTTTGTTGTACCAAATACATATTTCATGCAATACAATGCTAATTAATTATGTAAAAATACAAATTGATTTTGTAGATTTGTTTAGAGTTTTTAGTCTGTCAGATTCCTCAAATGTGGGAATCTCAACTGCATAATTGCTGATAGTAGGGCACTGGATTTGCGCTCTCCCCTATTTGGGCAGCCATGACTGGAAGGTTGCTGTTTCAAATCAAGGGCATGACTGAAGTTCCCTTGAGCAAGGCACTTAACTCCCCAGTGTGTGACCTCACTAGTATATGTATATGTGTGAATGGGTTAAATGCAAAGGGAAGAAAAATAATTCACTGTCTGCAGTGTAAATAACATTTTAATGGAGTTAAATGAATACTAATAATATAGTAATACAACTCAGAGCAGCGTTATTTTTTTACCCCCCTCGAGTTATTTTAACTATGTTTTGTAAGTTAAAAAAGGAACTCTGATGTGGTGTTAAATGTTGAACTGTTTTAAAGGGTTGATTGAACTCCCCAGTGTGGAGCTATATTAACCCTGAAAAAGTGTTGAAATCAACTCCATGTGAGTTAATTCAACACTGGACCTTTTGCTGTGTACCTATTATTAAAGTGACAGACCTCTCCATTCTTTATAGGTGTGAAATCCCCGGGTGGGGTGACCTGGGAAGTTTCTGTGTGGAGTTTGCATGTTCTCCCCGTGTTTGCATGGGTTTCCTCCGGGTATTCCGGTTTCCCCCCACAGTCCAAAGACATGCATGATAGGTGAATTGGTGACTCTAAAGTGGGCCTTAGTGTGTGAATGTGTGTGTGCATGTGTGGGGGGTCCTACAAAGTAGAACTATAAAGTGCTCAGGGGAAAAATATGGACAGTGAAAGCAGAAACAAGGAAGTGATCGTTATGTTATGGCTAATCAGAGTACCTTTACATTTTATTTAATTAGAATTCAAAGCTTCTTTAGCTCTCATGGAAAAAAAAAAGTGTCTATCTTGCAAACGTGCTTGGGAACCATTTTTAAGTTTTAATTGCAACAGAACATTTATACAATTATATTATATTTAAAAAATTAAGACACACATTTGTCCATTTTCAGATTTCTCCATCATTTGAACCCTATAGCTGCCCTGACCACTGTGTAAATAATTCTGGATGAATAGATCAATTTCAGTCTTCACATTTGTGTTTGTACATTTATGACATATTTGATCTTGCTGCTGGATTATTCTATCCTGCCAATCAGAACCAAATATAAATGCAATTCATTAAATAACAGTGTAATTAATTACACGTCCATATGTACTAGTATATAATACATATAAACTAAGTCAGATGTATAGAGGTCAGCAGTAAAAACTCTAGGCCTGTGAGGGTGAAGCCCCTCCCCCAGATGAGTTTCTACAGTTGGTTAATGCTTCACTCTGGAGCATCCTCAGCAGGAGATCCTCATTAGAAACTCTGTACATCAACACTCATTAAACTGAAAAGTTCAGACCAGATATGCCTCAGAAAACACAGAACATTCTGTCCTGAACACCAGCAGCCTTCCCACACACACCCCACGTCTCCAGCCCTGAAGGAGAACTATACATTAGATAATATACACATAGGCACAGATAACACACACAGGCAAGAGATAAAACACCACAGTTACATAACATCATGTAAAATCTGAATAAACTATACGTATACAGCAATAAGCAATACCATCATGACCACCACAGATCAGGTATTAAGTGTTCCGCACTGCAGTGACACTGACATGGTGGTGGTGTGTTAGTGTGTGTTCTGCTAGTATGAGTGGATCATACACAGCAGCTAGGAACTGTGTGATATGCTGTAACCTGCAAGTCACTCAAATTGATGTCCTAACCTTTAACAGCTGTCCACACCCTGCTTCAATACATTATACTCTGTCTCAGCTCCGTCACTCCATGCTTCTGTAGCTGTGCACTTTCATTCCAGCCCTCTCGCAGTCCCTTCTGAGAAGACCTTCTAGTGCTGCATGCACTGGTGCCCAAAGTTCAATAACTAAAAATAAATAAATGAATAAAAAAGGTAGGAATAACTTTGATAAGCATTAAAGCTACATTATGAGCTTTTAAATGGGTAAACATTGTAAACAGGTGAGCTTGGAATTTACAGAACCCGTGTTGACATAAGGAAATGACCTAGACTCTTTAAAACTGTTATACAGCCTTCCTGACCTACTGATTCATGGATAATGGGCATTCAAACAAGTGTTAGACTCTTTATTTGCTTATTTATTTATTTGTGTTTCTGTTTATGTATTTATTTTACTTAAGTACTTGAAAGGAATATCAATGTGTCTGCCTTTAACTGATGTTGTAAATCAAAACCAATCATAAGACTGGTCTTAAATCAAATCCTGTGCTCTGTTCCATGTATGAAAGGATTAATCCCTCTGTATGAAAAGATTAATTTGTTTTGTATCAGTGTTACCAATAATCTGCTATTACAGGTTATTAGTGCTTTTTAATGGTGCTAGTTGTGATATTGTTAAAGTAGAACAAGATCTTCCCCTAGTGGTCAGGTAGTGAACTGCTCACAAACACAACAGTGCATCTCAGAAAATGAACATATTGTGAAGAAGTTCATTTTTGTTCATAATTTTGTACAAAAAAATTATTCAGATATTATTTTCATTATATGTAAAGTGATGATGATGTTTTTCTTATTCTTTCTTTTTTTTACTGTTGATCATGATGGCTTTATTACTCATGAAAGACACAAGAATGACACAAATACATAATGTTACATTATTATTTTGCAGTGGTGGTGGTGGGTAGTGTTGCTGGTAATCTTGGTGGGCATTGGTGGTCCCTGGTGAGTACCACCAATTTTAACATCCATTAATTAAGTATCATCATTGTTTAGTGGTAGGCAGTGTTGGTGGTTGCTGGTAGCCTTGGTGGGCATTGGTGGTGGTGGTCCCTGATGAGAAATCCATCAAGAAATTACCACCAACTTTATCAACATTAAGTAAGTATCATTATTGCTTAGTGGTGGTGGTGGGTGTTGAACTCTTCAAATAAGTTCCATCATTGCTTTTGTACCTGCCAAATCTACAATTATACACAAATAATTATGCAAAAAAAAAAAAAAATGAACTGAACGTAGGTCTCAGAACCACAACAACCACCCACAGCCACCACCCCTAAATATCTGATCTTAGCTGATCCTGGAGTAGAACGCTAAAAGAACAGCTGTATTAAACTTACCAGTCAGTCATTACTGCGAGAAGTCTAACAAGACCCTTTATAGAATGAGGCTGGCAAAATATAAAGGTGTCAGAACTGATCTACATTTAAACCAGCACTGCTCAGGTCTTGCTGTAGAGTTCAGATCCACCCCCACTTAATGTCCTGACAGGAATAGAGCATGTTTCAGAATGTGTGCAGAATCCAGAGCAACACAGCCTTTACAGCAGTGCTGTAAACAAGAACAATCTGCTTCAAGTATTCACTGAAAACACAGACTAACAGTGTATATGTGTACAAGCTGTGTTTTCTTGTGTGTTTTACTCTTAATCACTCTGCATGCTCTGATATATTTACATTACATTACATTACATTACATTTACATTACATTTACATTACATTTACATATTTACATTCATGGCATTTAGCAGACACACTTATCCAGAGCGACTTATGAAAGTGCTTTGCTGTTCACTCAGAAAATATCCTTAACAAGTAGACGAGGCTAGAATCCAGAGGTTCCTCATGCTTAGATTGTGTCAAAACAATGTCAGATAGGGGACTAACAACATTCAGAATATATTTTAGGTAACTGTGGAATTTGGAACCATTAATGTTAAAATGTGTCTTCATACTTCATATTTACATAATAAGTAATAACGTATAGTTCCATATTTACTTATTAATGTACCATTGATAAAAATCAGCTCTTCAGGTAGATGGACAATGTGCTGTCGTGGGTTTTACTGAGCACCAAAAAAGATTCTACTATTGTTACGATATCAAACTTGTACCAATAAAATAACCCTTTTCGGGGTATTAAAGGATACCAGTTGCAGTGAAACTGACGTGGTGGTGTGTTACTGTGAGTTGATTGTGCTGGTATGAGTGGATCAGACACAACAGTGTTAATGCAGCAAATGTTTAAACACTGTGTCTACTCACTGTCTGCTGCATTAGACTACCTAGTTGCTCCAATTAGGTGGTTGCTCCGAGGACGCTACCCCCTGGATGCTGTTGGCTGGATATTTCTGGTTGGTGGACTTTTCTCAGTCCAGCACTGAGGGGTGAAAAAACACTAGAGTGTTTAAACACTCCAGCAGCACTGCTGCGTCTGATCCACTTGTACCAGCACAACAAACACACTAACACACCACCACCATGTCAGTGTCACTGCAGTGCTGAGAGTGACCCACCACCCATATATGTAATACTTGCTCTGAGGTGGTCCTGTGGCATCCTGACCATTGAAGATCAGGGTGAAAGGAGAACAACAAAGTTTGCAGAGAAACAGATGGACTACAATATTTTATTTGTAGATATACAAAGTGCTAAGAAATGTACTAAGCAAAAACAATAAATTCAAGTACACTCAACTTCCATAGACTGAAAGTGAAGGAGAACATTCTCCTGGTTGTCCTGGATGTTGAGGTGCATAGTTAATAGGTTGAAGGTCTGAATGAAAATGTAAGGAGTTAAGTGTGTATGATTAAATCAGAATACTAGTAATTATCAGGTAAAGCACAAATCCTCTGAAGTAATACTGAAATATCATCCACTGTTCTTAATAAACCAGTCACACCAATACCTGTTTTCTGTCCAGTAACAGACTACCTGAGCCTTTGTAAGCAGTAAAAACAGGAACTTGACACCATCTCCCCCTCTGACAGCTCTGCGGTGTTGCTGTACTACACCTGATTCAGCACCACTAATGATCACACCCCTCACGCAGGATCAGCACTGCTGTGCCACAGCAAATACAGAAGTGTAAAGTGGAGGTGTGCCCCAGGGAAACACTGGGCTAGAGAAGTCAGAGGTGGGCATTTCCGTTCATTGGTTAATGCAAACTCCTGCAGTATACAGTGCTTCACCTTTTAAAGATTTAAAAACATCAAATTTATTACATTGACTATGTATCAACTTATATGCATTTAACAGCCATTACATTATGACCATAATGTTAAACTATAACTTGGTGATGTGTTACATTCTGTTATGATTAGATCAGACACAGCAGTGCTGCTGGAGTGTTTAAACCCTGTGTCCACTCACTGTCCCCTCTATTAGACACTCCTACCTAGTTGCTCCACCTTGTAGATGTACTCAGAGACAGAAGCTTGTCTTTTTCTGCACAGTTTGTGTTGGTCATCCTCTAGTCAGCCAGTGCTCACACGTGTTTGTCAGTGCTCACAGGATGCTGTTGGCTGGATATTTCTGATTGGTGGTCTATTCTCAGTCCAGCAGTGACACTGCTATTCACAATAACAGTATATGTGCTACTATAAAACTAGAGCAGCTGTATTCATTTAATTTGAAGGCACACAATGTAAGTTCAGGACAATGACATATCTTCAGTAATGAAACTGAAACAAAACATGCTGTACATTCCTTGATTCAAATCCAGACTGAACCAGCAGTCTGTGACCTGATGAACTTAAACATCTTCTTAAGTTTGCTCACGCATGAACCAGTTGTTTTCTGGAACGTTCTTGGTATGTACCTGACTGATGTGGTTTCTTTTTAAATGTTAGTTAATTCTGGGTTGTATTTCTGCAAAGGCTGAGCCTACATTGGCGTGGCTTAGTGAACACCGGGCTGACCTCACTTATGTTGTGGTATTAGTGAGACAGATTAGCTGAGACATCTGCTGAGGTTTAGATGGGGGTTTTGTTCTCCATCTGCCAGCTTCCAGGCTTCCTTCAGGATTCCTATTGGCTTTGGCCAATATTACTTGAATAGATATGTGTCATTGGCTTTTGCTTTCAAAACAACACCGCACAAATGATCACTGGTTTATGTGACCTTGTGAAACATTGCTGAATTTCCTGGCTTTTATCTGTATGTGAGCTTTCCATGAGCCTCATACGCCTGCCCTGGATCTAAAAAATGCAGTTTGTAGTTAAAGTGATGATATATAGAGACTCTTACCTCAGATGTAGTCAGTCAGCTGAGACATGTTTAGTATCTATTATTACACTGGAGTTGCCATGATCGTGTAGCTAACAAGGTGTGGAAACCCAATTTTCATGATATTAAATATATACGTAAATTATCACACATCTTCAAATGGGACAGAGTTGTTCATTGATCTTTAGTAGACCTGATCATTTCTATAAACCTGATAGTTTCTATAAACATGGACTAAAGTACAGAAGAGATCTAAAAACAGTAGTAGCAGCTATGTTTCATAATTTATGCTAAATAATTGATAGCAAATACTCAGTAATTCATAGTGGATACTGAGTAATTAGTAGTAGATACTGAATAATTCATAGTGGACAGTAAATCATTTATAGTATATAATCAATAATCCATAGTGGATACTGAACAAGTCATAGTACAATTTGAATAATTCAGAGTAGATACTCAATAGTATATAGTAGATAATCAATAATCCATCGTGCATACTGAATCACTTTTTAATAATATACAGAATAATGCAGAGTGGATACTGAATAATTCATAATAGATACCAATTCATTCATAACAGACACTGAATAAGGCATATTAGATCCAAAACAATTTGTAATAGGTACATATATAAATAACAAGGCCATAGTAGTGGATTAAACGCTGAATAATAGCCTGTGTGTGTCTGTGTTTAGTCAGGAAAAACAAACAGTGATCAGTGAAGAGTAGTTAACGTCCCAGCTGCTAATGCCCCTCTGCCATATGACCTGCTAGCCCACACAGGTTTATTAATCTCTGTTTCAGTGTATGTGACCTCCTCTCTCAGGCCCACATGCGTCACAGCCTGTCTGTGCTGTTGGGCTGGGCCTGGCTGTGGACGAATAGGCTTACAGAACATCACTATAGCAACCGAGAGCCTGCAGCCACTTCAGCACAGTGAGGGAGGGAGTGAATGTGAATTAGCTGTTCTCCCTTAAGATACAAACTACAGGCTATAAAGCCTCTGAGCTGCTAGAGGGAGGGGGAAAGAGAGGGAGAGAGGGAGAGAGAGAGAGAGAGAGAGCGAGAGAGAGAGAGAGAGAGAGAGAGATAGAGAGAGAGAGAGAGAGAGAGAGAGAGAATGAATTAAAGAAGAGAAGATAAGAGTATGCAGTGTAAACAAGAACAGAAGCTGAAAACAAAGGAGTTAAAGAGAAAGAGGTTTATAATCTAAGGATTTGTTATTTTGGAATAACTGGATCAGAGAAAAGAGGACAGAGCTGAAGGTAGGTTTGGGTTGTTTGCATTCTCAGAAGTACTGGATTTCAACATGTGATACCATGGTCTGTTTCTCATATACATCATTACTATCCAAACACATCAACTCTGAATGCTCTTGTCTCGAAAGGGAACTTTCTCGTTCAAATGTGTTGCATTCACTTATTTTAACCTTTAGAACTGTAGGCCAATTTTGCAGGACATTGTCATAGTTTGACATACTTTTATTCACTAAAACATTACAAAGGTATTTATAGGAGACAGTCACACGTACCAGATGTTATTTTTACGAGAAGTTTTGAATGCTGAATGACACCCCGGGTTTAGTGCAGAAACACCTGAAGGACTACGATGATAATAATAATAATAATAATGCTCAACTGGCCTAATGACTAATTAAATACAAGGCTGCACAATATTGGCAAAAATAGACACTGTAATTAATTTTGGGCAATATGACTGAAAATATATATATCGATATGTTTTAGAGAAATTATGATATACAATATGATTTGATGGAAACCTGAAGTATAACATTGAAGTATAATTATTTCATTGTAGCATGAAAAACACAGCATAGTAAATATAATTTAGTAGGGCTGCACAATACTGGGAATAAATGACATTGCAATAGTTTTTTTCTGCAATATTGATGATAAATAATGATAATTTTTTAACCAGATGTTACCAGAAATGATCCAACACTTGACTGTATTAATGCAATCCTAATATCCAAAACTGGAATACAATAAATTATATCAGGCAGATCTAATAGTCTTTGGTAGCAATGTTATGGAAAATGAAAGCGAAAAAGCCGTAACCCTTTCATGTATGGTGTCCGCTAAAGTGGACCATTTAAGTCAGAAAAAGTCAGAAAGTCATTTTGTATGTGCATTGTTTTTGTTTATGGTCGGTGTTTCTGGTGACTCGCTAATTTATTTATTTATTTAAAAAAACGGGGCAGTGGTATGTTTTTTTTTCACTGCCAGTATATAAAAGCATAATATTTGTTCTACACCATTAAAATGTCCATTTGACTTCATTTATTTGTATGAAGAAAAATTTGTTGCATTCATTGGTTAGTTTTATATTATATGGCATTATTACTTGAGATGTTAAATCATGTTCAAATCTGGGTTGAGTTGTTCCAAAGCCACTCCTTTGTTATCTTTGGCTGTGTGCTTAGGGTGATTGTCCTGTTGGAAGACAAACCTTCATCCCAGTCTGAGGTCCAGAGCACTCTGGAGCAGGTTATCATCAAGGATGTCTCTGTATATTGGTGCAGTCATCTTTCCCTCAACCCTGGCTAATCTCCCAGTTCCTGCTGCGGAAAAACATTCCCCAGCATGATGATGCCACCACCATGCTTCACTGTAGGGATGGTATAGACTAGGTGATGAGCAGCGCCTGGTTTCCTCCAGACATGATGCTTGGAATTGAGGACAAAGAGTTCAATCTTTGATTCATCAGACCAGATCATTTTGTTTTTTGTTGTCTGGGAGTCATTTGGTTGACTTTGTCAACCTCCAAATGGGCTGTCATGTGCCTTTTCCATCTGGCCACTCTACCATATAGTGCTGCAGAAATGGTTGTCCTTTTGGAAGGTTCAGATCTCTGTCAGAGTGACCACTGGGTTCTTGGTCACATCCCTAAGGCCCTTCTACCATGATCACTCAGTTTGGCCAGGTGATGTCCTGGTGGTTCCATACTTCTTCCATTTACAGATGATGGAGGCCACTGTCCTCATTGGGACCTTCAATGCAGCAGAATTTTTTCTTCCCTAGACCTGGGTCTCAATAAAGTCCTGTCTCAGATCCTTGGTTTGTGATCTTATATAAACAGGTGTGTGCTTTTCCAAATCATGTCCAATAAATTGAATTTACCACGTGTTCTCAAATCAAGCTGTAAAAACAATTGAATGATGAGGAGTGGAAACAAGATGCCCCTGAGCTCAATTTTAATTGTCATAGCAAAGACTGTGAATACTTAAGTACGTTATATTTTTGTGTTTTATTTTTAATAAATTTGCAAATATTTCCAACAAACATTTCTCAATTTGTCATTGTGAGGTATTGTGTGATGAATTTTGAGGGGGAAATGAGTCCATTCTGGAATAAGGCTGTAACATAAAATGGCCAAAAAGTGAAGCGTTGTGATTACTTTCTGGATGCAATGTATTATTCATTATTTATGTGTGTGTCAATATCAATATCTGGGTCAGTGACATCATTAGACCCAGCCCCTCTGTCTGATCAGTCAGAGTCTGCATGCAGGTTGAGCAAGTACACGTGGACAGAGCAGTAAACATGCACTGGAAGCTCCTTTGGCATTAAAACTTGGGCTTTTTTCTGGGGTGAATTACACATGGATCATTCATGAAGTAGGGTTAGGTAGGGCAGGTCTTGGAATTTGTTATGATATGAGCTACAAAGCCTAAAAAATTATGAGTTCTAAAGCTTTGTTCTCACCAGACCATATTTTTCTTTTTCAGGAGTTTGTGAAGCAGCCCCACAGAGTCAGAGCCATGTCGTGGTTCATGTGGAGTGAGCCTCAGTACCGCCGGCCCCGCCGCGATCCCTCAGAAGTGGTGACAGACACATTGATGCTGGAGCTCAGCTGGCAGTTGAAGGAGGCCCAGCGGCTGCAGCGTGAGCGGGACAACCAGTACCGCAGATTGAACACTGGCGTCGACTACAGCTGGCTTATGAGTGCCCCCCGCAGCACCTACGATATCAGCCAGGCAGAGAGGCTGAGTTTGGAGGAGCTGTGTGGCAAACTGCAGCCATCATACTGTGGGGCAGTTATACTGAGGTAATGCACAAAAGCTTAGCTGTGATAGAGCATACAGACTGAGGGTCATGGATTAAGGACTGGACGTATGCACACTGGCTAATTAGAGCAAAAGGTAGTTACTTGGTAGCTAAAATTAGACTTGGTTGGTTTCAGATACACTCTGTCTTGATTGTTTTGTTGGCTCAGCATGAGGTTAGTTGTTAGTTGTTATGGACAAAAACAAGCTTACTGTTAAACTTGCATTGCATTGCATAACACTGAACCCAAACTGATGGGAGTTTCCCTGTTTATGTGCAAAATCAATGGTTCTAGTGGCAACTGGTTGCATTTCCAGAAAACTGTCTGGAAAACTAGCCAGCCTGCCTCTAGGGCAGCATTTAACAGCTTGCCAGCAAGGAGGGTATCATGCCTCCAGCACTGTTTTTAGTAGTGATTTTGCACACAAGTAGTTGAGACAGCCTGGAACAACTTGATCCATAAAAAGACTGCTATGTTGGAGTTGTTATGCTATTTACATTTACGACCAAATTGCGGATTAATCAGGTTATTTTTCTTTTTTCCTCACTTGTTATTGATGACAAACATGAGGAAATTTAAAGCCACAAAACAGCACGTACAAAGATATAATGTCATCAAGTACTTTATAGCATTTAAAGATTCACAAAACAAAACAAAAACAACCCATAACCCTTATCATAGCTGTACCCATACCCCTACCCATAAGACTATTACTATTGAGCCAATTATGAAACAAACTACTGAATGGGACAAAACAAGTTTTTATTTATTTATTTATTTATTTACAAATAAATCAAGTACAATGCAAATTTTAATGATGTAAGTGTAATTTAATATGTACTTAAATGCACCATTGGCTTTGGTGAAATCTCATTTAAATTATTGTATTTTTTAATATTGCATAGAAAAAATACTACAGAAAACATTATTGCAACTAGAGCTGGGCAGTATATCGTAAATATTTATATATCAACGTGTGTTTTGTACAAAATATAAAAAATTACATTATTATAATATTGCATCTGTTATGCAGGTTACCATCTATGATGTTATAGAAAACATGAATGAGTTGTTTGTGTGGAAATGGTTTGATCTCCAGAGGAACAGCACTTTACAGAGTACAGTCATGTTCACATAATACCATAGAAACATTGTAATTGAAGATTACTTTTACTAAGTGTTAGGGCTGCACACAAATCATTTTAGCATTGTCATCACAATGCGGGCATGCACAGGAGTAATGTTGCAGGGTGTACAATGGCATTTAAGACAAATTTAACTCTTTTATGCATGAATTATGACAACATGAATCAAAATTATTTTATTCTCTCTTCAGGCTATTAATACTATTGAATTGTGTGTGTATGTGGGTTTTGTATGTAATTGAACTTATAGTTGTTCACCGAGTGATATTGCATTAATGGCCCAATGGCCCAACAAATAAATGAAGTAAAATAGATATTTTTATACTGTAGAACAAATATTATATTAAATATTATGCATATACATATACTGGCTATGAAAAAAAACATGAACCACATGAACCACATGAACCACGGTCCACTTCCCAGTGTTTTCAATGAAGTCAGTCTCCACAAACACTTCACACAAAAATGCACAGAGAAAATAATGACTTTTAAATAGCTGTCCACTGTAGTGAGTAGTGTCACTTTGGTAACTGTGGCAGGACTTTAAAGTAGGTGGTAAAAGGCTGCCAATACTTGTAGAACAGGTTAGTGGATCCTCTTAGACTAAATGTAATCTTTTCCAAAAAAGAACAGTAAGTACCACATGGTATGTCAAAAGGAAGTGGAGGATTTGCAACCCAGGAGGATCCTTCACCTTGCCAAAAGGAGAGCAAAAACAATCACATTGCGAACAAAAATTTTACATTTTGGTAGACAAAAAAATGGCCAGTAGGGGGTTGGGGATAGAAAATGCTGAACAAATCACTGTCCAGTAATATGACAGCTGGGGCAATTGATGTGGGGGCAAATTCTTGTAACTTTGGCATTACAAAAATAAGCTTTCTGCACTAGCTTGCATTAAATTCAGATGAGCACAAGCATTCACTCTCTCCAAAGACTGTGCCTGCCAGAAGTCTAAACAAAAGTCTAAACAGTAGTGTTTTAAACAAAGCCCTTTATTCAGAGCTAGATTTTTTACTGATATTCACACTTGCTTTTGCTGTAGTTTGGTCATGGTCAATTTTTTCCCAGATAGCAATGAATGTGACCCGCATCTGAGCCATAAGTGCCAAATGTGGCCCAAATTTGTTGGTTTTTGGGTTGCCACTGTTTTAGTTTGTCTTTCTTTTCTTGTTTGTTTGGTGGCTGAAATGGTCATACATAGTAATGGAAATGGCTGTTCTTCAATGGACTGTCTAACTGTTGCATTAGACTTTGGGCACAGCTCAGAGGGTTTGTAAGATAGATTAAGATGAGAATAGGTCAAGGCTGCCCAGTATATACTGTACATTCATATTATTGACATGCAAATAGGTCTGAAGTGTCTCAAAATGTAATTACAAAATGTTTATGAATACACTGCCTGATGGCTGAGACACTGTTCTGCTATTTTACCATTGATGAGATTTGGGGTCTAGAAAATATTTTTAAAAATCCTTTGAAGAATAGCCCCCAAAGAAAACTTTTCTAAGGTTACCGGTAATTTGCCATCATCATCATACCAAATATGTTCTGTAATTACTTCAATGGTCAGGACCCAACAGGACCACCAGAGAGAAGGCATAATGTGGGTAGTGGTCCACCAACCAGAAATATTAAGCCAACAGTGTGCATGGGGCGGGAGGCATTCTCAAACATGGATGCTTGGCTGACATTTTTCTCCCGCCTCCGTTGAAATACTGCTGCCCCATTGGACCACACCATAAAAGAGTTATGCTGTAGTCGTGGTGATTCCTGTACATTCAGCATGAGGGGGAAAACAATGGGTAATTAGGCATCTCTTGACCTGAAGACCTGGGAGCCAGACTGTTTTTACGATCTGTTAATTGCAGCTATCATAGAGTCCTGTGAAAATCATGCATTAGTCGCTACCTAATGGCTCGTTATTTAGAAATGACAGTCATTATGGTAGCTGCAATATTACAGTCTGTATTAGGGGACTGGGCTTCTATCCATTACATGGGGTGGACAGTGATCACATGTGTGTAGAGTGAAGGTAAAGGGGTCTTTTGTCTTTTAGAGGAAAGCAAAGAATTTGACAATCATGAGGCAAGAACATTTGTTAACCCAAAGCTGTTTTAGGAACAGCAGGATTGACAGTGATTTGTTTGCCAGTGTCTGTCCTGCTAATCATATTACCATTAGTCCATTTAGGCCTGTTTGAACTTTGTGCCTATTAGGAGGCTTCATCCTGGGTTTATATGATCCAGATGCTATATATATATATATATATATATATATATATATATATATATATATATAAATATATAAATAAAAAAAGGTTATAACATTTATGGTTACTTTCGTAAACGCAGTTTTATTTCACGCTTCTGAACTGAGCTCGGCCTTCAGTCTGGCAGGCGAGGTGAATGTATCAGCAACCTTTAGCCAAGCTTTTCAGTGT